>CM077179.1:5000-57500 GCA_039654105.1 Coreius guichenoti
AAGGTTCAGCAGCTCTTTTGCAGAAATATGACCATATCCTCTGGCTAAATATTTTAGAATCGTCTTATTGTTTCCATGGCGATGCATCATCATTCTCACGTGACACACCGCATAGCGCTGTATGACACATGTATCGCTTTTATTTCGTTTTTCCTTTTCTATTCAAAATATTCACAAACTTGTTAACTATGTCATGAACTATCTGATATTCTGATAAGTGAGTGTGTTTAGTCATTTAAAACCCTTTATAATGATCATGTTAGTTGATCTATAATGCGCGATGGCGCCGCCATGTTAGTTTGCGCCTCAGAGAATCGGATCTGTCGGATTTACATCACATAACTTCATCCTCGTCTCCCGAAACACATGAAAGTGAGTGACCGGATAACTGGGAGAAGATTAGAGTCAACTATAGTTAACTATATAATGTGTATCTGATATAAAGAAGACAGTCACCCCACTGTTTAGTGCAGTATCCGTGTATATTCATTTAGTCCCATTTATTCATAATATTATTCACAATACTGTAAATAGGTTCATTATCAGTGAATGGTTATTCTAACTAACCCTATCTTTTATATTTTGTGTTCTTAAATGTTATTATGTGTGTAGCTTCAATACTAAGGTAACTTCCTTGTGTGTGCAAGCAGCTCTTTCTGATTCTCTAATTCAATAACAGAGCTCTGCAAATATACTTTTACTAGTAATAATTTAATCAGCTTGCTCTCTAACTGTAATTATTACTAGTGAGAATACTATTACGACAAGTAACTCTGGGAACATTTTAAGCTGAAATGGCTTGCCATAGTGCGTTGAATCTGTTCTTTCAGTACACGGCCAGTGTAATCAACAGACTGTCGCCTAGTGTTGCAACGCTCAGATCCACCGTCAATCCCACAATCCAGCAAGCGAGGGTGTTGATTCATCATAAAATGATTTCTCTGTGCCGTGTGCTTTAACCTGAGCCATCAGAGACGAGGGAAGTGTCCGTGATATCACTGTACTCACAGCTGATCGCTTCAGCGTCTGATCCGTGACGTTCTCAATCTCTGAACACAGACTCTCACCTGCGATAGTCTCGCGTAGCCAGAGCTTGAGACTGATGGAAGAAGGTCTGGACTCTATCGCAGCTTTCATTGTCCAAGGACCGCCCACGAAGACGTTTGACTGACATGTAACGCAACCAATCACAGTTTGTTTTGTTTCGCGTCATGTTTATGGGCGTGAAAATGTAAAGTCGATGTCCCTGCAATAACAGACCGGCGTGCATTTATAAATGATTCATTCAAGAACATTGTCAAGTTTACTGGAACAATGGAGCCGCGAACTTCACATACTTTTGAAAGTCCAGCGTTTAGTTGATCCTGGTAAGCGCTTATTGTCACAGTTGAAAACACGACGGCGTTCTTCTTCCATTGAGGGAGTTTGGCGTCACGGCATTTGTTTCCAGACGGACCGTTAAAGAACGCAACACACTCGTCTCGCGGACATCCTGTAGAATATAACCAATCAGATGACGACTTTGAAACTCCTGAAGTGTTTCCAGATAAGTGTGCCATATGCATCAGACGTTCAGCCAGCGGTCCGTCTGAGGCTGAGACTTCACCCGCGAGCACCCTCACGTCTCTCACCGCATGCTTGGGCGCTCACACATTTGTCCGTTTCGTTTAAAGACTCTTTCAGTGTTTCTCTGGTCGTGTATGCTTGATGTTTCCTCTCTTTTCTCAGTTGTGATTCCAGCTGCTCAGAATGTGCAGAACTTCACCTCTAAAGCAGTAAGTCAACAGACACTGTCCTCCACCAATCCGCTTTCTCAGCTATTTAATATAGTAAGGTCGTCTGTGATCCATGTTCATTAATCAGAATCATAACATCTTGAATTATCTGTCCAGTGATTCAGTCTTAATATACACCACATACAATAATGCAGTCAGTTCCCCTCATGTAAACTCATGTAAATGGTGATCTTCTAAGGTGAAGCTCTTTTGAAATTGTGAAAGTGAACTGAAAATGTGTTTTCCATGACTTTCAGAACAACTGCGGTTCTGTTGCCACATTCTCTCTGCCGCCTGGAATAACGTATCCGGTCCAGATCCCCGCGGGCGTGACGCTGCAGACGGCCTCAGGTGAGACTCCACACCGCTCGGCTCTCTCAGCGCATTCATGTTGATGTGTTTGATTTGTGTTTTAAGTCAGGGAGCTCTATCACTGCTAGTGTATGATCGACAAGCACTTTTGAACATTAAAGACACAGTTAAACTCCAAAACGGAGCCCAGCAAGGCTCATATGACGCTCCACCACCCTTACCTGCGTGCTGTCTGGCGTTTGCTCTACCTGGGCGGAGCCGCCGAAGGTGACGGGGCTTGGTGGAGCTGCAAACTTTTATTTGAGAAACTGTAAAATTGTAAATCGAAAATCATACGGGTGGAATATTCCCATCGCCCCGGATTTGTCAGCTCAGCCTTTCCTGTATCAAGCCCACAAAGACTTTCTAAATGAATTTGTGAATTTCCTTCATAATTTCGAACATCATATCGAACTTTGATAAAGTGACAATTCTTGGAGATGTGTTGTTGCCCGTCAAACTCATTTGTAAAGGAATTAATTAGGCTTATTGACTCTTTTGATTTAATTCAGTGGGTGAAAGGCCCTACTCATTTTCAGGGTCACACACTTGATCTTGATCTTGTGTTAATGCATGGTGTATCCACTGAAGACCTGGAACTGGGCGATTTCTGACCATAAGTCTTGTTCTCTCTTCCTTTTACATCAGATATGGTTAACACTGTTAAACCCATGCATTGGTCCTGTATACTGACACCTAAAACGGTGGTGATTTTTCTGCGGCGGTCAGTGCGATTGCTGGAGTTTCTGACGCACACCTCCATGATTTGAGCACAGCTAAACACCTTCGCTGGTTTAACACTGCTAAACATCAAAAACCCAAGCCGGAGCCATGGGTAAATGAGATGGACCTGTAGACGAGCAGGAAGGAAATGGAAGAACGATAAACCACAGGTCTCCTATGAACTACTAAGGAACGCTCTTTCTAAATTCCAACGGGCCATGAGATCAGTGAAGTCTAAATACTGACCTCGTCGACAGACACTGTCATAACCCAAGAACCATAAATGTTGTAGTGACCCCTGCTACTAGCGTATCCCATCAGTGTGAGTCAATAGCTATGTGTTAATAAGAGAAGGGACATAAGATTGAATGTCACGCTTCAACATCCGATCCAGCTGTGCTTCCTGCACGTCATGTGGTTTTTAATCAATTTATAGCAATTTCTCTCTCATCTTTGCAGGAAATTGTAAATAAGCTGAAACCCACTGGCTCCTCTCTTGATGTAATTCCTCCTCGCCTTGTTAAACATGTTCTAAGTTCAGTAGGGCCCAATCTTTTAGATTCTTTTAGTTTATAAATAAATGTCTTGAATCAGGGACTGTACCTGATTATCTGAAACATGCCTCTATTCAACTTCTCAAACGGACAAACTTAAACCCTACAATTTTAGCAAATTTTAGACTGGTTTCTAAATGGTCATTTATCTCTAAATTATTAGAGAAGGCAGTCTTTCAGCAACTGTACAGTCTCCTAGAAGAAAATGAGATTAGAAAATACGATTCCACAGAAACAGCACTTGGTGATAAATGATGTTAACTGGACACTGGGAGCTTCGTCGTGCTTGTGCTCTTGGATCTAAGCGCTGGCTTTGACACAGTGGACCGTACCGTCCTTCTGTCCCGCTTGGAGAAATGTGCAGGCATCCAAGGGAAGGCCCTGATGTCTTTTCTTAAAAATAGAACTTTCTCAGTGAGTTTTCATAGTTTTCACGTGACGTCACACCGTTATAGGAACGCCCACCTGGAGGGCAAAACAAGGCTTTCCTCCATTGACCGCCAGTCATTTTTACCAGCTTTGTAGTAAGACAGTGATACTAAAAGACCAAATTCAATATACAGTTGTGGTCAGAATTATTGGCACTCCTGGTAAATATGATCAAAGATGGCTGTAAAAATAAATCTGCATTGTTTATCCTTTTGATCTATCATTCAAAAAATTCGCAAAAAAACTAACCTTTCATTGAAGTAAAAGAATTGAGAAAAGCATTTATTTCGTAATGTGATTTACCCCCCACTTTCAAACACGATTGGCCACAATTATTGGCACCCCTAGAATTTTTTTTATGAGTAAAATATCTCTGAAGTATATTCCTATTAATATTTACATTTTTTTTAGCACACCAGGGTGACTAGGAACATGAAATTGTCTAGCCATGACTTCCTGTTCCACAGGAGTATAAATATGAGGAAACACAAAGGCCAAATTCCCTTAATCATCATCACAATGAGTATAACCACAGAATATAGTTCTGATGTGCAGCAAAAGATTGTTGAGCTTCACAAAATAGAAAGTGGCTGTAGGAAAATAGCTAAAGCATTGAAAATCCCCATTTCCACCATCAGGGCAATAATTAAGAAGTTCAATCAGCTAAAGATGTTATGAATCTGACGTGTGTGTATATTGTCCTAATGCACGGCGAGGAGGAAAGTTTGAGTGGACAAAGACTCTCCAAGGATCACAGATGGAGAATCGCAGAGATTAGTTGAGTCTTGGGCTCAGAAAGACAATCAAACAACCCCTACATCAGCACATGTTGTTTGGGAGGGAAAAATCCTCCTCGCTCATCCAGAAACAAACTCCAGCATATTCAGACACGACTGGAGCTTCAGACGGACCTGGTTCTGTGGTCAGATGACACTATAAAAAGAGCTTTTTGCCAGCAAACTCACCAGATGGGTTTGGTGTAAACAGGGATATAAAGCACCCTATGCCCACGGTTAAATACACCGCTGGATCTTTAATGTTGTGGCCTGTTTTTTTGCCAAAGGTCCTGGACATCTTCTTCAGACACATGGTCTCATTAATTTTAGCAAACACCTTGAACCCTATAGAGAATGAGAGATGACCTGAAGAGAAGAGCTGGAATCTGACGGATCTGAGTCCCAGTCCCTGACCTGACCCCTATAGAGAATGAGAGATGACCTGAAGAGAAGAGCTGGAATCTGAAGGATCTTAGTCCCCGTCCCTGACCTGAACCCTATAGAGAATGAGAGATGACCTGAAGAGAAGAGCTGGGATCTGAAGGATCTGAGTCCCAGTCCCTGACCTGACCCCTATAGAGAATGAGTGATGACCTGAAGAGAAGAGCTGGGATCTGAAGGATCTGAGTCCCAGTCCCTGACCTGACCCCTATAGAGAATGAGAGATGACCTGAAGAGAAGAGCTGGGATCTGAAGGATCTGAGTCCCAGTCCCTGACCTGACCCCTATAGAGAATGAGTGATGACCTGAAGAGAAGAGCTGGAATCTGACGGATCTGAGTCCCAGTGCCTGACCTGAACCCTATAGAGAATGAGAGATGACCTGAAGAGAAGAGCTGGAATCTGACGGATCTGAGTCCCAGTGCCTGACCTGAACCCTATAGAGAATGAGAGATGACCTGAAGAGAAGAGCTGGGATCTGACGGATCTGAGTCCCAGTCCCTGACCTGAACCCTATAGAGAATGAGAGATGACCTAAAGAGAAGAGCTGGAATCTGACGGATCTGAGTCCCAGTCCCTGACCTGAACCCTATAGAGAATGAGAGATGACCTGAAGAGAAGAGCTGGAATCTGACGGATCTGAGTCCCAGTGCCTGACCTGACCCCTATAGAGAATGAGAGATGACCTGAAGAGAAGAGCTGGGATCTGACGGATCTGAGTCCCAGTCCCTGACCTGAACCCTATAGAGAATGAGAGATGACCTGAAGAGAAGAGCTGGAATCTGACGGATCTGAGTCCCAGTCCCTGACCTGACCCCTATAGAGAATGAGAGATGACCTGAAGAGAAGAGCTGGAATCTGACGGATCTGAGTCCCAGTCCCTGACCTGACCCCTATAGAGAATGAGAGATGACCTGAAGAGAAGAGCTGGGATCTGACGGATCTGAGTCCCAGTGCCTGACCTGAACCCTATAGAGAATGAGAGATGACCTGAAGAGAAGAGCTGGGATCTGACGGATCTGAGTCCCAGTGCCTGACCTGAACCCTATAGAGAATGAGAGATGACCTGAAGAGAAGAGCTGGAATCTGACGGATCTGAGTCCCAGTCCCTGACCTGACCCCTATAGAGAATGAGAGATGACCTGAAGAGAAGAGCTGGAATCTGACGGATCTGAGTCCCAGTGCCTGACCTGAACCCTATAGAGAATGAGAGATGACCTGAAGAGAAGAGCTGGGATCTGACAGATCTGAGTCCCAGTCCCTGACCTGAACCCTATAGAGAATGAGAGATGACCTGAAGAGAAGAGCTGGGATCTGACGGATCTGAGTCCCAGTCCCTGACCTGAACCCTATAGAGAATGAGTGATGACCTGAAGAGAAGAGCTGGAATCTGAAGGATCTGAGTCCCAGTCCCTGACCTGAACCCTATAGAGAATGAGTGATGACCTGAAGAGAAGAGCTGGGATCTGACGGATCTGAGTCCCAGTCCCTGACCTGAACCCTATAGAGAATGAGAGATGACCTGAAGAGAAGAGCTGGGATCTGACGGATCTGAGAGATTCTGTGTGGAGGAATGGGCTCTGATCTCTGAACTCATCAGGCATTACAGGAGAAGACTCAGAGCGGATATCCTGGCAAAAGGAGGTTGCAAAAAGTATTTAATAAAAGGGTGCCAATAATTATGGCCAGTGTGTTTTGGAGAAAAGCATTTATTTCGTAATGTGATTTACCCCCTACTTTCAATTCTTTTACTTCAATGAAAGGTTAGAGTTTTGTAAATTTTTTTTGAATAAAAGATCAAAAGGATAAAGAATGCAGATTTATTTTTACAGCCATCTTTGCTCATATTTACCAGGAGTGCCAATAATTCCACAACTGTACACCTTATTGATGATGCATACTTTGTACAGGCAAGCAGATGAGCAGATGAATATTAATGCAACACAAGGTTTCTCATTAAACATTTTTCCATTGGAAACCATTATAAAGAAAACCTGTTGCGTTCATATTCTGGGCTCATCTGCTCGCCTGTATATAGTATGCAGAAATGAATTTGATCTTTTAATATCACTGTTTTAGTACATTAAGGCACTTTAAGGGTGGGTTGCACCGATTAAGCATCTTTAGCCTGGCGTCGCTTCACCCTCGATCAGTCCTTTAATTCTAATGGTCTTTCTGCAGAGTTAATGTGTTTAAAATTAACTCGATTTAAAATAAAACCCAGATCAGCACATCCTTGACTAGCGTTAAACTTTGCTTAATACCTCCTTTGAATTCTTATTTAACCCACGTGTTTTTCACGGTAGGCGTTTTAGAATGACGTTTTTAGCTCTTGAAAAACTGCTGCAGGTGCTGTATATGGATCACAAGTGTCCAAAACTTGCATCTTGTTCACATATTTTAGTTTTTAAGATGGAAAATTGACAGGCTTGTGCTGCAGTTGTCTGGCTGTTTTCCGCTCCAGACCTCTGGACACTCCCGTGCCTGAAAACTATGAGTTGGGGATCTGTATCAAGAACAGCTCCACTTACATGTGGAATCCCCCAGGGTTCAGTGTGGCTCCAATGCTATTCTCCATTTATAGGTTCCACTAGGTTCAGTTTTTAAGAAATATGACATTTCCTTGCATTGCTGCGCAGATGACACTCAAATTAATCTTGGCCCTCTTTCCCAATACGTAAAACCTGGGAGTCTATTTGGACAGTGCTTTAAAGTTTGATATACAGGTCAGTTCTGTGGTCAAATCTAGTTTCTTCCATCTAAGAGCAAAGTCTTTTCTGTCTTTTAAGACCTGATAAATCAGGTTACGCCAGGCTTCTGACTGGGCTTAAGAAATATCAACATATCACCCACGTTAATGTCATTACACTGGTTGCTGGGTCGCTAAAGAATTGATTTTAAAGTCCTTTTAATGATCTATAAATCTCTAGATGGCTTAGCACCTTGTAATTGATTTATTTAATCAGGGACAATACACATTAATAATACATAACAATATGTAAAATGCGCCAGATTTAGCCAACGCTGGCTAATTTTCACCCGTAGTCTCTTGGCAGGTTCAAAAAAAATCAATTTTAAAACCCAAAAATACAAACTACCATACCATAATGTCTATAAATGTTCACAATTTTGATTCAACAGTAACCACATTTTCAGCTTTTTAGAGAAACCACAATGACCTGTTATTGTTTTATTTCCTTCAGCTCTATTCCACTCATGTCTTCCTCTGAGAACACAAGATAACTGACCAAAGGTACAATCACCCCAACCGTCCTGTTATCCCATCAGTAATCCTTAAAAACCATTTAGAATCTTAAAGACAAGTACTAAGTCAGCAAATTAAATCAGATGTTCCAAACTTAAAAGGGAAAACTTAGTTAAAACTACAGTGGTGAAAACTATTTGTCTTTTTATCCAGAACCTTGAGTTTGTTTACGATTTCAACCGGTTTAAGAAAGACTCACATGTTTGTGTCCAGGTATGGAATATGTGGAATAATCATCGAGTTCATAAATAAAACTGCTGCTGCTTTAGTCAAACTAAAATTCGTTAAATTAAATTTCACTGTGTTTACCACTTTCTTCACATGTTTTTTAAAAGAAAGCTGAGAATCCATTATTATTCCTAGATATGTAGATTCACGCACTACCTCAAGTTTCTGTCCCTGGACGAATACTAGTGCTTTCACATCATGATCTGGCCTTTCAGTAGAAAACATGCAAACCGTTTTCTTGACATTAAGATGTAAACATGCTTTGATAAGCCATTGTGAAACCTGATTCATGGCCTGTTGTTGACTTCTTGCGTGTACATACAGCACAACATCATCAGCATACATTTGACAGATAACATCTGGAGGACAGACGTTCGGTAAATCATTTACATAGAACAGCAGTGGACCCAAGATCGAACCTTGTGGAACTCCAATATTATAATCTAGATATTCTGATGTTGCATTTATAACACATTGTTTTCTATTTTCTAAATTAGATTTAAACCACAATGGCCACAAATTTGATAACCTAGAGAGCAGAATGTCAAAAGCTTTCTTAAAATACAAGAATACAGCACAAACTACACCTCCTTTATCCATCTTAGATTTAATATTTTCCAGCATAAAACAATTTGCAGTTTCTGTAGAGTATTTTTTTTTTAAGCCGAATTGCATAGGGTGAAGAGAACATGCACTATTATTAAGATATGTACCCATTTCTCAGCGACTCTAGACATTACAGGAAGAATACTTATTGGTCTATAATTACTAATTTTCCAGATTTATGAATTGGTGTAGTTACTCCGTATTTCCATGCAGAGGGAAAGTTAATGGTTAATGGTCCTATGATTAATTCTTTGTGAGTTTAAAAAAAAAAAAAAAAATCTAATCTAATCCATATTTATCTCTAGCTCTAGAATTATTAAGAGAAGTAATTATTCTGTGAGCTTGTGTTAGACACCTGCTGAAGAGTGACTGTGTGTAGAGCAGTGTCCGTCAGTGTAAGACATCGCATCTCTGGACAAAGAGACGGTGACAACTCTTATTGTGTCCACAAAATAGTTATTAAAAGTATTTGCTATCATACCATGATCACCGTTTTCCTTCTGACTTAAGTTCTATATTTCACACTGATTTTTAAAAATTTTTTAAAATAATTTCCTGTTAAATTTCTCAAATTTTGCCATATTAATTTTGTATTTCCTTTCTCTAGAAATATTACATTTTGCTTCTGCTTTTCTAATTTCATTTATTACTTTTTTTCTTAATTCATTAAAATTTTGCTTCTCGTATTCCATCCTAGATTGTTTCATAAGTGACCAGATATTTTCATTTAACCAAGGTAGACATTTTTGCTTCCTCTGCTTTTAACTTGCCTCATAAAACTAAAATTACATGTTTTTCTATTTATAGCTTGATAACCAAACCTCTTCTTTGTTCAATTTCACTATAAGTGTTAAATTATGATCATATTAAAAGACTTAGCTATGTGATCAGATTTATTGGTAAAGATTGTCAATTTGTGTTTCAGAAGGTCTAGTTATTCTTGTAGGTCCTTTTACAAGTTGTTTTAAATCAAAATAGCTAGTTATGTTTTTCAGTTTCCTCCTACCAATTTTATTTACATTTAAGTCACCAAGTAGAATAACTTCTTTTGTAAAATCGCATACTTTAAGAAGCTTATGTAATTTATCATAAAATGCGTTATTTGTTGAAGGTGGTCGATAAACAGCTATAATTATAAAGGTCATTTGTGGTGAGAGGGAAACATCTAAAACTATACATTCAATATCAAAATTATGAGCGAACTGTAACTCTGTAAACCTAATGCTATCCTTAATATAAAACATAACCAACCAACCTATCTCTATGAAAAATATTATAACCAGGAACATAAAACATTGCTGATGGTGAAATTTGTGACATGATGTTTAATTCCATCACAGTTTGCCATAACACTACAAATATTTAAATGACCGCCCAACAGTGCTTTTGGTTTGGCGTCAGTGTCCCATAAAACTCTGCATGATTTACAGTTTTAATTGTCACTGTTTGAGAATCGCTGGATTTACTCTATACTGAAATCCAAGCTCTGAGCCCGCTTGATTCAGGAATTGCGAAGAGGACACGCTCAACACATTTTCCGATGGTAAAGCGTCTGGATCACTCGCGTCTGTCTTTGAATCCTGGTTGCTCTGGAACACCATATCGATGCACTCGCCCTTCGCTTGATGAGATATCGTCAACACGTCCTTGTGTTACAGGAATACTCAAACTAGATGTCGCCAATCTGGGTTTTAGATGTTCACAGTCCAGATTGCTCTGTGACACACCAGCGAAACACTCGTCCAGGGACGCTCAAACCGGCTCTCCCGAGAGTAATAACAGTCAACAGGAGATATCCAGACACTCACAGCTCACTCTGGCCTGTTTAACACTCTTTCCTTATCGTTTTATACGCTGGTTTTGGTGATTTGCTCCTTCATGGACAAGTATATTATTATAAATGATAAGATGTATAATCTGTCTTTGATATTGCGTTGATGTGATCAGTCTCTTACTCCACACAGACGGCCCTGATGTATCACAACACGACCGCGTCGTAACTCTCAGTAGTGCAGCGACGTAAATTACTATAACCATTGAAACTTTAACATGTCCTGTTTATATTGTGATGTTCGATGCGGTTTAGCTGATAGTAATTTAGGTTTAATTTTTGCTGATCATGTGGCAAACGGGAGCACCTGCCTACCCTCCGCCATCTCACTTTACCCTCTCTGATCTTCTGTCGGAACATGACGCAGGGAAGTCTCGGAGATCCTCCAGTCAGGGACTATTAGACCTTTAGCACAGTGGAACTGAATACTGGCAGTGTGTCGATTCTTCCGGTTATGTATATTTTCAATGTGCTGTTAACACCTAGTTGAACAAACGCCTCTTAAATTAAGCATCTGGAGGATGATTTCAAAATCTGGACATTTTCAGTGACAGGAGAAGAGATAAACGGATAATTACTGTGTACAGGACTGTCCAAACTCAAAAGAACTTGTAGTTTTAATCCAACATAAGCCGAGGCTCGTAAACACGTGATTATTTCAGGTGCTCGTCTAAAGAGTGTGTGTGAGACCTGACAAAAACATCAGAATCAACATATTTATTCATCTGTATTCAATATTCTAGTCATTATTCTGTCATTTTCATTGACAATCATTTCACTGTATGCAATTCACACATTAATGCCAAAATTCTTAATTAATATTCAAAGCAGTCGCGCTGTCAGCGCATTACTGTTTAAGATTAATCAAGTGTTTAACATCGTTATATTTCTTTAAGACAGTTACCGCGCATTCGTTCATCTAATACTGCTCTCGCCAAAATTAACCATGGTTTTACTACAAATTAAACCAAAAAAAACATGGTTATTGTAGTTTAACCATGGTATGTTGTAGTAAAACTGTGGTAATACAAATGGTAATCAATCCAGGAAAAAAACATGGTTACTACATTTTTACTATAATAAAACCATGGTTAATTTTTGTATGAGTGTTTATCAGTCAAATTCATTTAAAATGTAAATTGAACAGGTATGAAATATGATCAGTAAGAGAAAACACTGTTAATGAGAGACGAGCGCTGACTGCGGCGGGTTAGCTGGGAAATACATGTTTATTACTCAGAATGCACGTTTGGAAGGGAACGTTTCAGCAGCTGAACATATGAGATGTAAACATCCTCAGTTTGGAAATGCATAGCTACTAGACACAAACACTCCCGTGCATTATTCTAAAAGAAGGACCTTCGTCCCGCCGGGTCAGTCTCACTCATGCTTTCCTCTGTTCTTTTAGCGTCAGGAAATGGTGAAATCTGAGGTGAGGGTGTCGTTGTGTAGAATCAGAGCACCGGATCGACAGGATTCAGACATTAGTTTTGATTGCGTTGTGATGGGACAGGAAGTAGCGGCACACCGAATCACTTACTGGAGATAGGAAGTGTGATAAAGGCCTATTAGTGGTTCCACGGACAAAGTGAAAGCTCAGAGGTGACTGGGCATTTGCAGTAGTGCAATAGTCTGCCGGTTAGGGTTCAAAAAATCAAAACTGAAGTCTGTTTGTTTGAAATGGCTGATACTGTGTCATGTTATCTGTTTTATTGTCTGTTATTTGTTTTATTTTTATTGTGTTTTATGTTTATGTACAGCACATTGACTGTCTTAAGACTTTTGAATCCCCAATCCCGACCACTTGATGTGTTGATGAAATAATGGCATAAATAATGTTTAGCTGTTCTTTCTCTCTCACCTTCAGGGCATTTCTACAAAGTCAATGTTCCTGTGATGGTCACGCGAGGACCTCAGCATGTCCTGACCCGACCCGCTCAGACCCGCATCGAGCAGAATTCCAACCCGGTTTCTCTTCCCACGGCCGTTGCTCGCAGCATCCCGACCCATCTGCCTGTCCCGTGTCCTCCAGCACCGTCTGAGCCACCGCCGAATCCTCCACTGCACCATCATCTCTGCCAACAACCCGACGACAAACCCTCCCCGTCGGGCTCGGACGGTCAGAGCGAGTTCACCCTCGACGGCATCGAGTTCAGCCCGCAGCCCATCGACATGAGCGCATCGTCCTTCTTCACTCCACCGGCACAGGGGCCGTGCTCGGATTACGCCCAGGATGTGATGGAGACGGCCCTAAAGGAGCCAGACGGAGCAGCTGAGGAATCTACTGCCCTTCCAGACTCGCAGGCTGAAACTATCCATGACATTAAGGTAAACTTCAATGCAACAGGCCACACTCCTGTAAATAACCAGTGTTGTGTTCTATGGCGCTTTTCCACTGCATGGTACGGCTCACTTTTGGGCGTTTTCCACTGTGTACAGTACCTAGTACCTGTACTTTTTTTTTAGTACCACCTCGGTTACGTGTAAAAGCTGCAGATCACTGATTGGTCAGAGAGAATCGTCACTCCCAGCATCATTGGATTTGCGACACGAGACACCAAACCCGCTGGATCGACCGTCGCATGCAGCTTGAAAAAAGAAATGGCTTTATTGTGGTCAGTAGACGAGGTGGTGGCACAACTATAACGATCAGTCTATAACCCCACCCACTTTGAAGCGGTACTAAACTGCAGTGGAAAAGCAAACTGAGCCAAAGTAAAGCGAGCCGAGCCGAGTCAAACCACGCAGTGAAAAGTGGAGTCGTTTCTACCTCTAAATACAGATAGGAGACAAATGGAAAGCCCCAAAACAATAGGAAGCTAAGTGTTATCTGACCGGTGCTGAAATGTTTTACATGCTCTTATGAAAACAGCAGCTTTTTAAAACATCATCTGTTCTTCATAAGAACTTTATTCTTCTGTATATGCTGTTGCTTTTTGCTCCCTGCACCTTTCTGTGAAGTTAAACATTTCTGTAGACGTCACTGTGAACATGGGGAGGACTATAAAAGGAGCTTTGTGATTTTGAGGAGATTTGAGGGTGAAAGAAAGGAAATTTGAGTAACAATTTAAATTGTAGTTAAAACTCTTTCATCATGTAGTTTTAATGAAACCATATGAATGTTTCTGCTGAAAGATTGAAACACAGAATGTGATACTGATGCTGTTTCATCAGCTCGAGACGGAGCTCGACTTCATCACACAACTGGATGGAGTCGCCGACAGCAGCTCCGACACGGAGGAGGACGAGGACGAGGATGAAGATCTGGGGCTCGTTGGAGAGAAAGAGTTTCTGGGAATGATCAATGGCAATGAGGACGAGGAGGAGTTGGAAGAGGAAGAGGTAATGAGAGCGCTTACAGTACACAGATGGCCAAACACTAAAGGTGTTAATATCCACTGTATGCAGTTCACGGACAAAACATTTCAGTCAAATCTTTAGATTGATTTGGTTCTTTTGAAAATTTCTAATGTCATGCACTTCAAATCAGATGCTGATTGGAAACTCAACCCGACCGCTGCGTTGTTGATCATGTGATGGGACTGTGCGTGGCGTTGTACAGTGTGTACAGTGTGTTGTGACGGCGGCGCCAGAGCTGCGACTGATACAGTGGATCGTGGACACATTCATGGTCTAATATCATGATATCATATCATTAACTGACAGGATACGCTATAGACTGGTTACTGGACCACAGAATGAGCCGCTCCCACAGTTTTGTAGACATTAGTTACATTAGTAGAAAGTCTGTTGACAGCATCAAAATAAAGTGTTAGCAGATATTAAGCAGACAATCTACTAATACTTTACTAATACACTACTAATACTCTAATGACTGCTGGTTGACATGTAGTTGTAAAGTTATTTATAGTTAGTAGAATGTCTAAAGTGGACCGTTGTAATAAAGTGTGAGCGAGATGTTTTATTGAAAGGATCGATAGCCATATAGCTCTCTGTGTAAATCACGATCTACTGTAAAGCAGGATTTCTTCATGGGTTGTTTATTATTATTATTATTATTATTATTCAGATTTTTCTATTTTGTCAAACTAGCTGATAACTTGCTCAACACGTTAAAGACAATTTTGAATTTGCAGGAAGATTCTGTCAATCTTGTGCTCATGAAAGTCTGATCCAGAAGAAATGACACTTGTGTTTTCCCTCAGGATCCGCTGAACTCTGGAGATGACGTGAGTGATCAGGATATCCCAGAGATCTTCGACACAGAGAATGTCATTGTGTGCCAGTATGACAAGGTAAAAAACTACTGAGAATCTGTTTGAGGAGATTTTATTGAATGATGGCTATGAAATAAAACCGTAGCGTTCTGTACGAGCGAAATGGAAGCAAAATAAGCTGAGTCTTTAGAATGATTCTGTATTTTCATGGGTTCATAGATCGAGTTGCCCAAAAGAAAGAAAACCTGTAGAATTACACTAGCGTTCAGAAATTTGAGATCAGTGTGTAATAGAAAGTCATGCTTCTTTTTACTCAATCTTGGTAAAAACAATAAAACGACTTTTTATAATGTTGCAAATACGGGTTCACAGAAACAAATTTTTATTTTACAGATCTGATTCTGATACCTGAATTCTGCACATCGGTATACACCGATCAGGCATAACATTATGAGCACTGCCAGGTGAAGTGAATAACACTGATTATCTCTTCATCACGGCACCTGTTAGTGGGTGGGATATATTAGGCAGCAAGTGAACATTTTGTCCTCAAAGTTGAAGCAGGAAAAATGGCAAGGGCCAAATTGTGATGGCTAGACGACTGGGTCAGAGCATCTCCAAAACTGCAGCTCTTGTGGGGTGTTCCCAGTCTGCAGTGGTCAGTATCTATCAAAAGTGCTCCAAGGAAGGAACAGTGGTGAACCGGCGACGGGGTCATGGGCGGCCAAGGCTCATTGATGCACGTGGGGAGCTACTGTAGCTCAAATTGCTCAAGAAGTTAATGCTGGTTCTGATAGAAAGGTGTCAGAATACACAGTGCATCGCAGTTTGTTGTGTATGGGGCTGCATAGCCGCAGACCAGTCAGGGTGCCCATGCTGACCCCTGTCCACCGCCGAAAGCACCAACAGTGGGCACGTGAGCATCAGAAATGGAGCACGGAGCAATGGAAGAAGGTGGCCTGGTCTGATGAATCACGTTTTCTTTTACATCATGTGGATGGCCGGGTGCGTGTGCGTGGCTTACCTGGGGAACACATGGCACCAGGATGCACTATGGTAAGAAGGCAAGCCGGCGGAGGCAGTGTGATGCTTTGGGCAATGTTCTGCTGGGAAACCTTGGGTCCTGCCATCCATGTGGATGTTACTTTGACACGTACCACCTACCTAAGCATTGTTGCAGACCATTTACACCCTTTCATGGAAACGGTATTCCCTGGTGGCTGTGGCTCTTTCAGCAGGATAATGTGCCTGCCACAAAGCACAAATGGTTCAGGAATGGTTTGAGGAGCACAACAACGAGTTTGAGGTGTTGACTTGGCCTCCAAATTCCCCAGATCTCAATCCAATCGAGCATCTGTGGGATGTGCTGAACAAACAAGTCCGATCCATGGAGGCCCAACCTTGCAACTTACAGGACTTAAAGGATCTGCTGCTAACATTTTGGTGCCAGATACCACAGCACACCTTCAGGGGTCTAGTGGAGTCCATGCCTCGATGGGTCAGGGCTGTTTTGGCAGCAAAAGGGGGACCAACACAATATTAGGTCATAATGTTATGCCTGATCGGTGTATGTATATGTATATATGTTTTTATTGAACTACATTTAAGTTGTAATTCTGTGACAAACCACCAACCCCCCCCCCCCCCCCCCCCCCCGTTTAAGAACACTATGATTTTCAGTTCATTATATAATACAAGCAGAGCGACTGTAAATAGGTTTGAGGAATGGGTATTATGCTGGTAGGAACATGGTAAAAACCCTGGGATGGTCATTGAATGTGTATATAATCCCTAAACACACCCGTCCTGTCTCTCCATGTTCATGCTGATGATGGAGTCACAGAGATGTTGAGAAAGCCAGGAGACGTCCAGCATGATGTGTGATAATGTTCAGCTTTCTGTCTCTAACGTCCTACAGAAAGATTTGAGTACATGTGTACCGTGAGCATCACTTCACCTGTGAGAGGACAGGAGCACATGACCTGCTCTGAAACCCGTTCGTAAGGCACAGTATTCGCCTGTTTTAATCAAAAGCTGTTACAACCAGGTGGCAACCTCCCGTGGTCTCTCTTGAATCCAACAGGAAGTGATTTAAACTGCACTTCATCGACTGGCCACTAGAGACCGGCTCCAGAAAGGAGTCAAATCTGTATCTCCTCATGTTAAAATGCCCAACTTTACAGCAGAAAAACACGTTTACAGTCTACAAAAAGTGGTTTTGGTCTATACGGCTAATTTTGCCCTTCATGACAACTGTGAGGAGGTGAATGTTTTTATAACTCGTCCGTTTAAATTATATTAAGCCTTAAAGTTCTGCATAATTAAGGGCGTGGCCACTTGAGTGATATATAGCTATAGTTGAGCTAGGTGGGCGTGGTTTCAGCAAACAGGCACCTCAGCTCCGCCCACATCCCGCCTCTTTGCCCATTTTCGGTTATCCGGGAGTGACGTGCTGCCAAGATGACGATGGCTGGCACTTTGGGCTTCAAAAATGCTCTTCAGAAACCTCCGGGTGACGTCACGGACACTACGCCCATTGTTTTATACAGTCTATGGTTACAACGCAAGTTTCTGAGAAGTTAATTTCTTGTTGTCAAATTGCATTATCATTCTCGGCAATGACCATATTTACAATAGAAGCTTCTCTGTCCTCTAACAAAAGTCACCTCAGTTCTGCAAAAATACAGAACATACAAGAACTACCAACAAATGAGTTTGAGAGTCATGAGTTTGATGGAGTACAGTATTTACTGTACACAGAACAACCTCTCATCTACATCTACTGTTTGTGTATGAAGCCCTGGAGATTACTCTACTGTTTTCTAATCATTTGAATGATAGGTTTGCATCGGCTGACCTTCCTCATGCTCATCCTCTGCACATCATAATCATCATCATCTCGAACATGATCTCTGTGTTCCTCCTCTTTCAGCTCTTCACCATTGCTAGGGTCCATTTTGTGGCCTGTCTCTTTGGTAAACTGGTGTTTCATCAGTTTTCCTGAGAGTCTGATTGGTGTTTCGTCAGTTTTCCTGAGAGTCTGATTGGTGTTTCATCAGTTTTCCTGAGAGTCTGATTGGTGTTTCGTCAGTTTTCCTGAGAGTCTGATTGGTGTTTCGTCAGTTTTCCTGAGAGTCTGATTGGTGTTTCGTCAGTTTTCCTGAGAGTCTGATTGGTGTTTCATCAGCTTTCCTGAGAGTCTGATTGGTGTTTGTCAGTTTTCCTGAGATTCTGATTGGTGTTTCGTCAGTTTTCCTGAGAGTCTGATTGGTGTTTCGTCAGTTTTCCTGAGAGTCTGATTGGTGTTTCGTCAGTTTTCCTGAGAGTCTGATTGGTGTTTCGTCAGTTTTCCTGAGAGTCTGATTGGTGTTTCGTCAGTTTTCCTGAGAGTCTGATTGGTGTTTCATCAGCTTTCCTGAGAGTCTGATTGGTGTTTCATCAGCTTTCCTGAGAGTCTGATTGGTGTTTCGTCAGTTTTCCTGAGAGTCTGATTGGTGTTTCCTCAGCTTTCCTGAGAGTCTGATTGGTGTTTCGTCAGTTTTCCTGAGAGTCTGATTGGTGTTTCGTCAGTTTTCCTGAGAGTCTGATTGGTGTTTCCTCAGCTTTCCTGAGAGTCTGATTGGTGTTTCGTCAGTTTTCCTGAGAGTCTGATTGGTGTTTCGTCAGTTTTCCTGAGAGTCTGATTGGTGTTTCGTCAGTTTTCCTGAGAGTCTGATTGGTGTTTCGTCAGTTTTCCTGAGAGTCTGATTGGTGTTTCGTCAGTTTTCCTGAGAGTCTGATTGGTGTTTCGTCAGTTTTCCTGAGAGTCTGATTGGTGTTTCGTCAGCTTTCCTGAGAGTCTGATTGGTGTTTCATCAGCTTTCCTGAGAGTCTGATTGGTGTTTCGTCAGTTTTCCTGAGAGTCTGATTGGTGTTTCCTCAGCTTTCCTGAGAGTCTGATTGGTGTTTCGTCAGTTTTCCTGAGAGTCTGATTGGTGTTTCGTCAGTTTTCCTGAGAGTCTGATTGGTGTTTCCTCAGCTTTCCTGAGAGTCTGATTGGTGTTTCGTCAGTTTTCCTGAGAGTCTGATTGGTGTTTCGTCAGCTTTCCTGAGAGTCTGATTGGTGTTTGTCAGTTTTCCTGAGATTCTGATTGGTGTTTCGTCAGTTTTCCTGAGAGTCTGATTGGTGTTTCGTCAGTTTTCCTGAGAGTCTGATTGGTGTTTCGTCAGTTTTCCTGAGAGTCTGATTGGTGTTTCGTCAGTTTTCCTGAGAGTCTGATTGGTGTTTCGTCAGCTTTCCTGAGAGTCTGATTGGTGTTTCGTCAGTTTTCCTGAGAGTCTGATTGGTGTTTCGTCAGTTTTCCTGAGAGTCTGATTGGTGTTTCGTCAGTTTTCCTGAGAGTCTGATTGGTGTTTCGTCAGTTTTCCTGAGAGTCTGATTGGTGTTTCGTCAGTTTTCCTGAGAGTCTGATTGGTGTTTCGTCAGTTTTCCTGAGAGTCTGATTGGTGTTTCGTCAGTTTTCCTGAGAGTCTGATTGGTGTTTCGTCAGTTTTCCTGAGAGTCTGATTGGTGTTTCGTCAGCTTTCCTGAGAGTCTGATTGGTGTTTCGTCAGCTTTCCTGAGAGTCTGATTGGTGTTTCGTCAGTTTTCCTGAGAGTCTGATTGGTGTTTCCTCAGCTTTCCTGAGAGTCTGATTGGTGTTTCGTCAGTTTTCCTGAGAGTCTGATTGGTGTTTCGTCAGTTTTCCTGAGAGTCTGATTGGTGTTTCCTCAGCTTTCCTGAGAGTCTGATTGGTGTTTCGTCAGTTTTCCTGAGAGTCTGATTGGTGTTTCGTCAGCTTTCCTGAGAGTCTGATTGGTGTTTGTCAGTTTTCCTGAGAGTCTGATTGGTGTTTCGTCAGTTTTCCTGAGAGTCTGATTGGTGTTTCGTCAGTTTTCCTGAGAGTCTGATTGGTGTTTCGTCAGTTTTCCTGAGAGTCTGATTGGTGTTTCGTCAGCTTTCCTGAGAGTCTGATTGGTGTTTCGTCAGCTTTCCTGAGAGTCTGATTGGTGTTTCGTCAGCTTTCCTGAGAGTCTGATTGGTGTTTCGTCAGTTTTCCTGAGAGTCTGATTGGTGTTTCCTCAGCTTTCCTGAGAGTCTGATTGGTGTTTCCTCAGCTTTCCTGAGAGTCTGATTGGTGTTTCGTCAGTTTTCCTGAGAGTCTGATTGGTGTTTCGTCAGTTTTCCTGAGATTCTGATTGGTGTTTCGTCAGTTTTCCTGAGAGTCTGATTGGTGTTTCGTCAGTTTTCCTGAGAGTCTGATTGGTGTTTCGTCAGTTTTCCTGAGAGTCTGATTGGTGTTTCGTCAGTTTTCCTGAGAGTCTGATTGGTGTTTCGTCAGTTTTCCTGAGAGTCTGATTGGTGTTTCGTCAGTTTTCCTGAGAGTCTGATTGGTGTTTCGTCAGTTTTCCTGAGAGTCTGATTGGTGTTTCATCAGTTTTGCGTGTAGATGTGTTGGTTGTTCAGCTTGTGATGGCAGTAGTTATTTATGTCTTTTCTGAATGAGAACATGATAAACCTGTGCGTTTTTTAGAGTTTTGCAGAGAATATGCAGCATGTGAGTGCGTCTTCAAGTGTGTTTGCCAACAGCCACTAAAAATGTCAAACTAACTCAAGTGTGTGTGTGTATGTGACGCGGGAGAACAAACGAGGTCTGTTCTAGGGCAAAACTGCCATGTTTTCAAAGTCAACTCCTTATGACAGTATGATTCTGACAGTGAGTGGAAGATTTTGTCTGAATCCGACATGGTTGAGAATATTAATAAATGCTAATACATAATTCATTTGTGTTTTAGTTCCATATCTTTGGCACAAATTTCCCAGACAAAACCATTTTTAAGAGGAAAGAAAAAAAGACCATTGAGTCATTAGATGAGTTCATTTAAAATATTAATACTATATTTGATAGTACAGCGATTTTCAATGTAGTAAATTCTATTTGCTTTTTTGTTTGTTGTGTTGTACAGATTCACCGCAGCAAAAACCGCTGGAAGTTTTACCTGAAGGATGGAGTGATGTGTTACGGAGGGAAAGACTATGTTTTCTCCAAGGCTGTGGGAGAGGCGGAGTGGTGATGGACAGAAGTTACAGCTTTCAAAGGGTTTTCCTTATAATAACTATAATTTACATGATCCTCAGTTTGTGTTTGTTTTTCTTTGTATGAGTTTGTGACGTGATTCAGAAATGAATACTGGTGCTTATTGAATTAAGAAATGTTCAGATAGAATACATTTTTTTAATACATTTCTATCTGACAAGATAAAAGTGGAGATGTAGTTTTCATTATATAAGATTCCCTCTGTTCTGTTATTTTTGAAACATTGGTTTTGTTTGTTTTTTTATTAACATTAAAATGCTGTTTTCTGCTCAGCTGACTGGACAGTGACGGACCCGAGAGCAAATGTGGTTGAATTATATTGAACTCGACACAATTATATTCATTGTTTATATTGAGTTGTACTTTCTACAGTTATTGTATAGATATAATATGCTGTAAATGTCTGATTAATTCACCAGCTCGTACAGTGGAGCTGCACTGATGGTTTTGATGAATACTCTAACCTTGCACAGCTGTTGTTTTGGTGGTATTGACCATGTATGTTTTCGTTACAAAAAAAATAAAATAAAGCAATAGTGTCTTTTGTCTCTTTCTTTACGTCTCCCACTGAAGCCCCTCGAAAGCATTCGCTGAAGAACCGTGGCAGTTTCATGCTCTATAAGGCCATCCTCCTCCTCTCCAGGTTCGAACGCTGTCGTCTGCGGCTGGTAAACAAACACTGATCCCACATCAGCGCTGTGGTTACGTCACATCACTGTGTGTGTGTGTGTGTGTGTGTGTGTGTGTGTGTGTGTGTGTGTGTGTGTGTGTGTGTGTGTGTGTGTGTGTGTGTGTGTGTGTGTGTGTGTGTGTGTGTGTGTTTGTTTCAGGGTCAGGCCCAACATGTTCTCTAGGAGTGTCCATAACCCTCATATGATGTATCTTGTGAATCTATTGTTTTTTCCTTTCATGTTTGGTATCATTTAAATGTCCCAGAGCGATTGGTAAAATGGTCTCAGTTTCACTGCAGTCACTGGTATTATGAGAAAGTTAGGAGAATTCTGTTCTCCTTTTTGGGCAGTGTCTGTTCAAGATATCTGATAATCCTCTCCTCTCCACCGAAACCAGGTGCTTGTGTAGGAAATGTTTACAACCCTTTTGTTCTGGTCTGGGTATTTCAGGGAAAGTGGCAGAGCTGCCGTTGGGGAATTCTGTCTCAAACACACTGTGTGTCCTGTGTCTGCTATGCACTTCTTAATGTCAAATTCTTTCTTTGAGCAATTGATTAATTGTTTACTTGTGTAATTGCCATGATGCATTTTTACCTGACGCATAAAATCATTATTTGTAGTAGATTATGAGCAGGCTGGTGCTACCGCAGATCTGAGTCCAGGATGGGTCAAACTAAAGGCTCTGCACATCATCTGAAGACCTTTTGATTTCTGTCTATCACTGACTTGGCAAGTTGTACAGCAGTGGCTAAATACATTTACATTTATTCATTTTGCAGACACTTTTATCCAAAGTGACTTACAAAGGAAAACAGCAGCAAGCGATTCATCGTGAAGAGGCAAACAAACACAAAAAGTGCTCAAAATACAAAGCTTCAGACATTGCTTAGAGTAGCATAATAATTTATGATGATGAGGTTAAGTGCTCATGGAAGAGATGAGTTTTCAGATGTCTTTGGATGTTGTCAGGGATTCTGCATTCCGGATGAAGGCGGGGAGATCGTTCCTCCAGCCAGGAACAGTGAAGGAAATGTTCTGGAGATTGTCTCTGTGATGGTACCACGAGCCGTCGCTCACTGACCGATCGTAGGCTTCTGGTGGGAATGTAGACTCATAAGAGTGAGTGGAATAACTACACTAATAACTAATCAATAACTACAATTTTTTGTACGAATGAGCAGTAGGCAACCGACTAGATCAGACGGGCGAGTTTGTGTCCGTGAGATCCGCGTAACCCGGGGCATGACTCTGAGCGGCATCGGGTCCCTGATGAACGAATAATTGAAAGTATGGGATATCCCGAATAATCAAATATCTAAATTCATGCATAATAATCATTTGAAGTTGGAGTCTGATTAGGTGTGGAGCTAAAGTAACATTGAATCTAAATTCTAATCATTTAAGTAAGCTTCACAGAATCGCTGAAAAGTCCTACACACATTAGACCTTCGCCCTCGCCGTTGGATCTGAACTTCAAATACATCCATTAAAACTGGGAGAACTGCAGGGAAACCACTTCACGGTGGTCCTCAGGTGAGAGATCGACGCTCTGCTCGTGAGCTGCTGATGGCATATTCTGATGTCTGTCTTTCTTCAACAAGATAAACCGTTCTTCATTCTAGATCTTCATTCTGAGCTGACCAAAAATGTTTCACACTCTGTTTTGGACCGCCGTTAGCTCTGATTACAGTGTGCATTCATCGTGACAACGTTTTGACAAACTCATGCAACATCACAACATTTATTTCCATCAAGAATTGCGTCAATGTTTGGCTGAGATCTTGTATTGACAGCTGTTCTGTAAAGTCTCCAGCACATTCCAAAGACTTTCATTGGGGTTAAAGGTCACGACTCTGGTGAAAATGATTGCTCTTTCACAACTTGAATCTGATGAATCTTGCCAACAGATGTTTAAAGGGACTGTATGTAGAATTCAGAAACCCTGGTTATTAGCGCCACCAGCGGCCGTTCAGTGAACTGAGACTGAACGTGATTCAAGACCCTGATATACACACGGCCAAGTGTTCGTTATAAGTAAAAAGTGTGAAACAATTTTGCAGCGATATACTGTTAACAAACATCCAGACACCGTCCACGCTGCTGAACGCGGAGGTTAGATGAATATGTACATATGTGCTGCACTTTCCTCTCAATAACAGAATAAACACACAACAGAAATGACAGCGGTGAGAAAACAGCAGTTCAGAAAGCATCTGATCATAGCGATATGGATATGTGTGCAGCAGCTCTGCGATCTCAATCCTTTTTTCTCCACACGACACATGAGAGTACACAACGGCTCTTCCTGCATTATCCTGAACATCGTATAAGCATTAGTTTCATGTGTCATTGAATGGAAGAGAGGCTCTTGGGAGCGTAAACGTCACATACTTCTGATTTTCCTGGCAAAAAGTTGTTACTAGCTGTTTAAACATCGGCAATAAGAAAACTATGAAAACTTTTACATACAGCCCCTTTAAGAAATGAGCCGCACACGGCATCAGTTAGGGCTAAAAGAACTGTTGCCAAGCATTTAACATGCCAGAAACATATCCATCACTGCGATAATGATCCTTAAGTATTTGCTTATTTAAATTCAAACGCAAATTTTTGGGGGCCAGGCAGTGTATACAGCTAATTACAAATACTATAATCTAATGCTAACGGCTTTGGTCAGATTGATCTCGCTGCTATAATGTGGAGCAGTGGTTTTCAAACTTTTTTAAGTGACCCTTTTTTTCTTTTTAAATTGATGCGACCCATATATACAACCATTTACATGCAAGCAGTGGTTAAATTGGGCCAGGGCTCTCCGGCTCCATCTCTCTGTTTGCAGTCAGTTGCCTACTGGAAATTGTCACATAAAATTTGATGAAAGTGATGCTTTTGAAAACATATTTCTGACAATAAATGAAAGATTTTTGAAATGGCATGTCTATTTTGTCTCGGCGGAGCTGAGATGAGAACAATCGGAACACAGCCGTATTCTTGTTCAACTGCTTAATCTCGCTGTCAGTCGACCATGATCGCGCACTGCTCGCGCATGCGCATCTAGGTGACACGGATAAATGTACGCAGCAATATATAATGAATGTTCTTGGGAGATCCGTAGTTGCGCGGGATGTGGAAGCGTGCAAAGTTCCAGAAATGTACAAAAAGTGCCCTGGCCTTGAATGACAAGGTAAGGAAAATAAGACTAAATCAGAATTAAATAACCAAGACTAGGTTGACCATGTGATTTTTCTCAGGAGATGTTTTGAGCATTTTACTTCAGACACCGGATTATCAGCAAACTGCCAAAAGAACTGCTAGCTGGCTACTCAAAATAAACTAGCAATCTATTCAGTCAGCATATTTGTGTTTGATCTGTGTGAATTACAGAAATATGACTTGCTAGACCTACTTTTAGCTACCAAGCAACCTTTCCACAAGGATAGATTGATTTTATTTTTGTGACTTGTGCATACCTTGATGTGAAATGACGCAGAGTAGGCTGTGTGTGTGTGTGGGCGGTGGTGGGTCTCTTCATGTGGCACAACATTATGTTTGGCACATTGTATGGGTCACTATATCATAACAAGGTAATACAATGTGTAATCAAGTGATGACTGATTAACAGTAATGTAAATGTTAAATGTCCTAATACCTGTTGATACTACAACAATGCAAAATATATGCTGTTAACCTTGCAGTTTTTCACATATCATGTAAGACTCAATTTCTCAATTTCTTTGCACAAAACTCTCCAGAAAGTGCCATTTAATGATTTATTTTTCAAAAAAAAAATTCACGGGGGACCATACCCCCGGACCTCACTAGGGAGAGCCCCCCCACATAATAAATCCCAATTTAACCACTGCATGCAAGTCAAGCAATATACAATGGGCTAAAGGCGCATTTGACTTTATTCTCCTTTAAACCACTAGATGGCACAAAAATTCAGCTCAGCACTTTTCTTAACAACTGCTTTTGATGATGCTCGTGCACTTGGCTGATCCTTGACGTGATCGCAACACAAAGCTGATTCTGCACTAATTTGATATAGCTTCACAGGGATGCTAATGAACTCAGGGGTCAGAGGGGGTCTGGGGCCCTTTAGAAGTTTTGACATGCTCTGACATTTGTGCTTTTTAATAATGCTTATAATAATAATAATAATAATTTATTGTCATTGTTATAATACAACGAGATTACATTAGAGCATCAATCGACAGTGCAATTTCATGAAGTGCAAGAGATCAACAATAGCACATTTTATAAACAGGGCAAACGGCATATAGCAGACAGAGGAACAGGGTATATGAGGTGAAGAATAACCAGTAACCATGAAAAATGTGTGTAATTGTGCTGCAGCAACGCAAAGTCCAGTTCTCAGTTATTGTAATTGTTGGATAATATGCATAATAGACGGATTAAGTGGGTGGAGGGGGAGAGGGGAACAGTGCTTATTCAGCAGTCTAACTGCCTGGGGGTAGAGGCTGTTGGCCATTCTGCTGGTCCTGGTGTGCTGGATGGAACCAGTCTCATAATGTTGTGTGTCCTACACAGACAGCGGGAGGTGTACACCGATGATATTGCCAGCAGTTTTCACCACCCTCTGAATCCTCTGCTGTTCAGCTATAGTGCAGCTAGAGAACCACACGAACAGCCCATACGTCAGCACAGTTTGAATTGCACAGTTGTAGAAATTTATCATGAGCCTCTGGGGGAGTCTCGCTCTTTTCAGCTGCGTCAGGTAAAAGAGCCACTGAAGTGATGTTACTGCCCCAGGACAGATCCTCCGACACAGTGAGACCCAGGAATTTAAAGTTGGTCACCCTCTCAACTGCCTCCCCATTAACGATAATGGGTGAACGACCAGGGGGGTTTGGTTTACGAAAGTCAACTACTGAGTTCTTTTGTCTTTTTGATATTAAGAACCAGGTTATGCTTTTTACACCACCCTATCAGTAGTTCAAGCTCCTCCTCGTATGCCATCTTGTTTATTATGAGGCTGAGGACGGTTGTGTCGTCAGCAAATGTAATGGTGTGATTAGTGGGGAAGGAGGCAGAACAGTCATGTGTGTAGAGCAGTGGTCTTTTTTCAGGAGAGCTGCACTGATAGGACAAAAATCAATAGGAGAGCCACTTTTACCGCAAAGTATCAAAAGTTACATCCAGTCATAAATAGCATGTCTGCTAATCAGTCTGTCATCCCTGAACATACAATATGCAATACAATAAGTACAAAAGGTAGATAGATAGTGGGTATGCATAATATATTTTTAATGTAAACTTTCTTTTAGTGCTGTCAATAGATTAAAAAAAAAAAAATTAACTAGATTATTCACACATTTTCCTGTTTAAAACGTTATGTTTACGTTTTTAACATATTTTATAATGTAATAATTTCACAGTAAATCACCAAATTAATGTAGAAAAAACAAAGACAGTATATTTTAAATATTTGTTCAATGGCATCTTTTTATGAATGAAGGCCAGTATTCCTGATACTACTGATACTGTAACAAGGACTCAGGTGGATTAGGATCCATTTGCAGTTTATTAAGATGACAAACTCACAGTATAAACAGGCGTGGATCTGTGAACCAGGGTGAACAGCAATATCAGAGGGAGAGCAGAAAACTTGGTCATAACAGGCAAAGGTCGGGGCAGGCAGCAAACAGTCGAATGTACAAAGTCCAGGCAAACACAGATCAAAGGGCAGGCAGCACAGAATCAGAAACGGTAGTCCAAGGCAGTGTCAAAACACAGGCAGATCAATAACAGGGGATAAACGCTCAGAAATCCTGCTCCACCCTCGGACCACCGGCCGGTTTCAACAGAGACACATGGAAAGTGGGAGAAATGCGATAAGTGGCAGGTAATTCCAGACGGTATGAAACTGTATTAATCTGTTTGATGATCTTGAATGGACCCACATACCTGGGACTGAGTTTCTTGCATGGTAGTCACAGACGTATATCCCTGGTAGACAACCACACCCACTGTCCTGGTGTGTAGTTTGGATGGGGCCGACGATGATGATCAGCCTGTTCCTTGACCCTGTTTATTGCTTGTTGGAGGTGTACATGGGTTTGGTTCCAGATGGTCTCGCTCCGTTGGAACTGCAGGAACTTCGGATGGTTCCCTGGACCATGGGAACAATGGAGGTTGAAAGCCCAGTATACACTGGACGGGAGTCAATTTGGTGGATGGTTTGAGAATGGAATTCTGTGCATACTCTGCCCAGGGAAGAAAGCGACTCCAGTCCGCTTGCAGTACATCCTGAGGAACTTAGATATTTCTTGATTTAAGCATTCGGTTTGTCCATTAGACTGTGGATGATAACCAGAGGTGAGGCTTATGTTCACATTTAATAATCGGAAGAAAGCTGACCATACCCTCAACGTGAACTGAGATCCTCGATCAGAGACGATGTCCTCCGGTAGCCCATAATATCGGAATACGTAGTGAAGCAGGTGTTCAGCGGTTTCGAAGGCTGTGGGAAGCTTAGGTAGAGGAATTAGTCGACATCCTTTAGAGAATCGATCAATCAGTTAATATGGTGGTGTTACCTTGTGATACTGGCAGATCAGTGACAAAGTCGATGGCTATGTGGGACCATGGACGTTGTGGAATGGGTATTGGTTGTAACAGTCCTTCTGGAAGCTGCAGCACATGTGTGGCATGCGTTCACGAAGTCGGTGATGTCAGCCTGTAATGTGTCCCACCAGAATTGGTTTCTTATCAGCCGAGTTGTGGTTGTGATTCCTGGGTGACCGGAGCTTGTGGCAGAGTGTACCCAACGAATTACCTTCTCTCTGAGCTCTGGAGGAACAAATGTTCGGTCGATTGGGCATGCTGCAGGAGGTGGGTTTTGGATGTGTGCCTGTGTGATTTCTGACATGATGTCCCATTGAACCGGAGCCATGATAAGGGTGGGTGAAATGATGGGATCTTGATGGTAATTCTGTGGTGTGGTGTCATATTGTCGTGACAACACATCTGCTTTGATGTTCTTCGAGCCTGGAATGTATGTGATAGAAAAGTTAAACCGAGTGAAAAATAATGCCCATCTGGCTTGCCTGGGGTTCAATCTCTTGGCTGAGCGATACTCGAGATACTCGAGGTTGCGATGATCGGTCAGAACCATGAACGGATGTCTCGCTTCCTCTAGCCAGTGTCGCCACTCTTCGAATGCCGCCTTCATCGCTAGCAGTTCACGATTACCCACGTCATAGTTCCGCTCAGTTGCGGAGAGCTTTCTGGAATAGAAGGCACAAGGAAATAATTTAGGCGGGTTACCTTGCCGTTGAGAAAGGATGGCACCAATCCCCGTGTTGGAAGCATCCACTTCCACCACAAAAGGCACTTGAGGGTCAGGGTGATGCAGGATGGGAGCGGACGTGAATCGGTTTTTCAGGTCGGTGAATGCTTGTATGGCATCGGCGGACCACCGTGGCTTGCTGTTACCTCCCCTTGTCATAGCGGTGAGTGGTGCAGCGACCGAACTGAAGTTTCTAATGAATCTCCTGTAGAAGTTGGCGAACCCCAAGAATCTTTGCAGCTCTTTTAAAGTGGTAGGCTGAGGCCAATCCAAAACCGCCTGGACCTTCTTTTCGTCCATAGCCACTCCCTCGGGACTGATGACATATCCAAGAAATGAAACTGATGGTTGATGAAACTCACATTTTTCTGCTTTGCCGTATAATTGGTGGTCAATGAGACGTTGCAAAACCGTGCGGACCTGTTGGATATGTTCTTCCATGGTGTCTGAATAAATAAGGATATCGTCGATGTATACCACCAGACATTTATTTAGCAGGTCTCTGAAGATGTCATTGATGAATGATTGGAATACGGATGGACTGTTGGACAGCCCGAAGGGCATGGCAAGATATTCATAGTGCCCGTTGTTTGTGGAGAAAGCAGTCTTCCATTCATCCCCTTCCCGAATGCGAATGAGGTTATAGGCAGATCGGAGGTCGAGCTTGGTAAATATCTTAGCAGTCCGAAGTTGTTCTAGGGCAGCAGGAACCAGAGGTAGTGGATACCTGAACTTAACGGTGATGTCGTTTAGACCACGATAATCAATGCAAGGACGAAGACCTCCATCTTTTTTCCCTACGAAGAAAAACCCCGCTGCTGCAGGCGAAGTGGATGGTCGAATAAACCCCTTAGTCAGCTCCTCTTTGATGTATGCTTTCATAGCTTGATCTTCAGGTTCAGACAGTGGGAAGATGCGGCCTCTAGGTGGCGTGGTACCTGGTAGGAGGTCTATGGCACAGTCGTTGCTGCGATGTGGTGGTAATTGTGATGCCTTGGTTTTACTGAACGCTTCAATGAGGTCTGAATACTCAAGAGGTACCCCAGGTGTGGTGTTGATGGTGCTGTTCATGACGGTGGTTCTAATGGGCAGAAGTTTGGTTGAGCGGAGGCATTGGGAATGGCACGTGGAGCCTCATTGAGTAATCTGTTTATCCTGCCAGGAAATTTGAGGGTTGTGGATCTGCAGCCAGGTGTCATCCACCCACACTGTTTGTGCTGCCAGGGTGCGGAAAGTGAGAGCGAATTCAGCAGCCGTGCTCTTCCCCTGCCGAAGCGCGAGCAGTCGTTCACCAGCATTCTGCCCTCCTTCAGCATGATCGAACACTGTGCGTAGATGTTGGATAAAGTTCGTATAAGTGGTCCTCTCAAGGGTTTTGTTGTCCCAGACCACCGTTGCCCATTCGAGTGCCTTGCCAGTGAGAAGAAAACAGACCAGGGAGATTTTACCAGTGTCAGTCGAGTACAGGGTAGGTTGTTGAGCCAGAAAGATGGAACACTGCATAAGAAAACCCTTGCACTTGGCCGGAGTGACGTCAAACTTCTCGGGAAACGCCAAGCGTGGGTTGTTTGTAAGCACGGTGACAGGTGTGGGTTGCGATTCCCCGCTTGGTTGAAGCACTGGTCCACTTGCCGCTGACGGTGGGAGATGAAGGCTCTGTACCGCCTTAACCAGTTCCTCCGTCATGCTGGTCAAACGACTGAGCTGCTGTTGATGCATCATTAGCTGATTAGCTTGCGCTGAGAGTTCCTTGGTGAACTGCGTGAAAACTGCTGGATCGGTGTGTGGTGAAGTCTTCTGTAACAAGGACTCAGGTGGATTAGGATCCATTTGCAGTTTATTAAGATGACTCAAACTCACAGTATAAACAGGCGTGGATCGGTGAACCAGGGCGAACAGCAATATCAGAGGCAGAGCAGAAAACTTGGTCATAACAGGCAAAAGGTCGGGACAGGCAGCAAATATTACAAGCACGCCAGGCTCCACCCTCTCCCAAACACAGCGCACTCCATCACCAGAGTACTGATCACACACACCTGCACGTCATCATCACCGGCAATCACCACCAGCACTTAAGCCCACACATTCATTCAGTCACTGTCCAATCTCGTTTGCACATAGCTTTGCTACTGCTTACCTCAAGGACTCCCCGGTGATACTTATCTGCCTGTTCCACGCTCCTCCAAGTCTCCAGTGTTCTCCGTGTCCTGTCTCCTAGTCTCCTCTGTCTCCTCCCTTTGAGTTACCCTGCGCTATCTACAACAACAAGAGTACAGTATCCTCCAGTTATCTGCTACATTCCTCTGCTATTCACTCACCTGCCCCGTTTGCCTCTGGTTGCTTATTAAAGACTGCTTCACTTACCATCTGTTCTCCGTGTCAGCCTGTTTGTAACAGCAAACAGTCGAATGTACAAAGTCCAGGCAGCACAGAATCAGAAACGGTAGTCCAAGGCAGAGTCAAAACACAGGCAGATCAATAACAGGGGATAAACGCTCAGAAATGTAGCCATGGCAAACAAGACTTCACAATGAGTGTGTGTGTGTTCAGGGTATAAATAGGCAGAGTGATGATGATCAGGTGTGCAGTAATCAGTCCCAGAGTGAAGGTCCATGGGAAATGGAGTCCGAATGAAAGTCAGTACTCTGGTGAGTGAGACCTCTGGTGGCCGATTTTTCCCCTAATTTTAAACTTTAATTATAGCCATTCAACATTACAGAGTAATTGAAAGCTTTTTAACATTTATTAGGCTTCAAACGTATTATGAATTAAATATAGATTAATCCGTATTAAAGCTACAAAAGTTCTTTAGTCAATAGCAGTGAGTAATTAACATTAATAACAGACATCATTAGTGGCTGCTGTCGCTTTAAGATCTGCCGCTGCCGAACATGACGCGGATCTGACGCACTGTCACACGCGTCCCATTTCCTCACAACTCTTTAAGTTCATTAGACATTATTTAACTCATTTAAAACTTCTTATGAGGATACTCGACAAAACGGACATTTAGGCATAATTCTGTGTGTTATAGTTTGTTCAAGGGCGAAAGAGAACTTGATTCTGGCGCGCTGTCTGCTCATGATTCTGGCGCGTAACCCACACCACTAATCCTAGTTGACAATGCGTATCATATGCACGTAAAAAGTCATTTCGGCGTATGAATCGCACAATAAATACAATTAGTGTTATAGATACGCATTTCATGAGAATGTGTTGATCTATAAGAGCACATTCAGCGTTAAGAGCTGGCAAGTTTAAATAGTCTTTTTTTCTATCTTGTAATGGCGCTGTTTTTGGGTATTTTTTAAATATAAATGATTTGTAATAGAGCAGACACTTTGAGTTTTTAATGAGTTATGTTATAGCCCTGCTTGTTTTTATGAAATATATGTATTGACTGCATGATCATTTCACCGTATTATGTACTGCCATGCGAGCCGCAAATTAAGCTGGGGCGAGCCGCAGGAGGCTTGCGAGCCACGCAATGAGTAACACTGGTGTAGAGTGTGTAGAGTAGTGGACTGAGCACGCAACCCTGAGGGGCACCAGTAGTGATGTTTATGGTGTTTGAAACGTGCTCGCCTATTTTCGCACATTGAGAGCAATTGGTTAAAAAGTGCAATATCCAGTTACATAATGACTTGTTCAGTCCAAGGTTACACAGTTTCAGCAGGAGTGTATTTGGCCGTATTGTATTAAAAGCCGAACTAAGGTCAATGAAAAGTAGCTGTGCATAGGTGTTTTTGTGCTCCAGATGTTCCAAAAGTATGCGAAGCACAATAGCAATGGCATCCTCCGTTGATCTGTTCTCCTTGTATGCAAACTGGTACTGGTCCAAAGCAGGTGGTAGGCCCTTTTTTAAGTGTTTCATGACCAGCCGCTCCAGGCACTTTGCAGGGATCGATGTGAGTGCCACAGGCCTATAATCATTCAGGCATGTGACATTGGCTTGTTTGGGGACATGCCTTAAAACATGCTGGAACCCATGACTTGGACAACGACAGGTTGAAGATGGTGGTAAAGACCTCTGCCAGCTTGGCCGCACAGTCCTTTAGCACCCGGCCCAGTACTCCGTCTGGACCAGATGCCTTCCTGGGGTTGATGTTACCCAGGCAGTGTCTCACTTCATGAAGGCTCAGGACAGGTGTAGTATCGTCGTTGGAGGGCAGGTGGGGCCACAAAGCAACCTTGTTCTCCCTATCAAAACGGGCATAGAACAGGTTCAATTATTCTGCTAGAGTGGAAGAACCACTTACAGAAGCAGATGTTGTTCCCTTGTAGTCCGATATTGCCCTAAATTCCCTCCCACACCTGCCGTGAGCCTGTGGAGGTGTTAAAATGTGCTTCAATCCGCCTTTTATAGCCCAATTTGGCAGACTTGATGCCCCTTCTAAAAGCCCTCCTGGCTGTGCTGTAGGCCCTCTGTCACCAGACCTATAGGCTCATCCCTGTCTTTAATCAGCAGCCGAACCTCGTGAGTCATCCATGGTTTTTGGTTGGGAAAAATGTGGATCAGCTTCCAGGATGTAACCCTGTCTACACAAAAATTGATATAATCCATAACTTTATTCATATAGCACTTTTTACAATGCCAATTGTTTCAAAGCAGCTTCACAGTGTTAACAGGAAAATAATGCAACAGAATTTGATTCGGCTGTACAGCCGTTCTGGAGAAAACAGTGATGTCATCCAGCTCATTTCAATTATCATATAGTGTCAATGCGGGCGGATCAGTAATATAGTTGAAATTTAAGTGTCCCCAACTGAGCAAGCCAAAAGCCAAAGGCGACGGTGGCAAGGAACCAAAACTCCTTCAGGGCCAGAATGGAGAAAAAAACCTTGGGAGAAACCAGGCTCAGTCGGGGTGCCAGTTCTCCTCTGGCCGACGAACAAATAGTGTATGATTATGATTCTGGCACATTACAAATCAGAAGTCATATTAGATCGGAATATTCAGAATATTTGTCCAGTTCCATCTGGTTGAAGATCGGAGTCATCACGCCAGAGACGGGTTTGTTGAGGATCAGTGCCACTGGATGTCGTGGCGATGAGGCCTTCACAGGGGAGAGTCTAGTTGACAGGTCTCTGCTGACACTTCAGGGATGCGTTGGTCATGTCTAGGTGCAGGTCCACCATCTGATCTGGATCCGGCTGACTACAGTAAACCTCAGGATAAACAGAGAGACTAACATTAGCGTAGATGCCATTCTTCTTATGATGTAACGAGTACATCAGGTGTTATGGGAAGTGTTCCCGGTTTCGGCAGACTTAGTTAATACAGCCTAAAACGATCATTTAACTGATTTGAATAATTAATGTTATGTGTATGCCATAGTAAAGAGATGTGTTTTTAGTCTAGATTTAAACTGACAGAGTGTGTCTGCTTCCCGAACAATGCTAGGAAGACTGTTCCAGAGTTTAGGTGCTTAACAGGAAAAGGATCGACTGCCTGCAGTTGATTTTGATATTCTAGGTATTATCAACTGGCCAGAATTTTGAGATCGCAATAGACGTGATGGAGTATAATGCATTAAGAGCTTGCTCAAGTACTGGGGAGCTAAACCATTTAGTGCTTTGTAAGTAATTAGCAAGATTTTAAAATTTATACGATGTTTAATAGGGAGCCAGTGCAGTGTTGACAGAACTGGGCTAATATGGTCATACTTCCTGGTTCTAGTAAGAACTCGAGCTGCTGCATTTTGGACCAGCTGCAGTTTTTTTATTAAGCGAGCAGGGCAACCACCCAGTAGAGCATCACAATAATCTAGCCTTGAGGTCATGAATGCGTGAACTAACTGTTCAGCATTTTGCATTGAAAGCATGTGCCGTAATTTAGATATATTTTTAAGATGGTATAATGCAGTTTTACAGATGCTAGAAACGTGGCTTTCAAATGAGAGATTGGTATCAAAGAGCAGACCCAGGTTCCTAACTGACGACGAGGACTTGACAGAGCAGCCATCGAGTGTTAGACAGTATTCTAGGTTACTACTTGTGGAGTTTTTTTGTCCAATAATTAAAAATTCTGTTTTTTCAGAATTAAGTTTTAGGAAATTACTAGTCATCCAATTTTTTATATCAGCTATGCATTCCATTAATCTTGTGAATTGGTAAGTTTCGTCAGGGCGTGAAGAAATATAGAGCTGAGTATCGTCAGCATAACAATGAAAACTAACGCCATGCTTCCTAATGATATCTCCCAGTGGTAGCATGTAAAGGGTGAAAAGCAACGGTCCTAGCACTGAGCCCTGCGGTACTCCATACTGAACTTATGATTGGTGTGACATCTCCTCATTTACTGCTACAAACTGAAAATGGTCAGAGAAGTATGATTTAAACCATGCCAATGCAATTCCACTAATGCCAACATAATTTTCGAGTCTATTCTAAAGAATGTTGTGGTCGATAGTATCGAATGCAGCGCTAAGATCGAGTAACACTAACAGAGAGATACAACCACGATCAGATGATAAGAGCAAATCATTTGTAACTCTGATGAGAGCAGTCTCAGTACTATGATACGGTCTAAATCCTGACTGGAAATCCTCACAGATACCATTTCTTTCTAAAAAGGAGCGTAGTTGTGAGGACACTGTCTTTTCTAGTATTTTTGACATAAAGGGTAGATTTGAGATTGGCCTGTAATTGACTAATTCTGTAGGATCAAGTTGCGGTTTTTTAATAAGTGGTTTAATAATAGCCAACTTTAAAGTTTTCGGTACATATCCTAATGACAAGGATGAATTAATGATATTAAGAAGAGGATCTATGGCCTCTGGAAGCATCTCTTTTAATAGCCTAGTCGGTATAGGGTCGAGCATACATGTTGTTGATTTTGATGACTTATAGTTTAGCCAATTCTTCTTCTCCTATAGCAGTGAATGAATGTAATTTTTCCTCAGTGACACTACAATGCACTGTCTGATGTGATACTGTAGTAGACGGCTGCATGATTATAATTTTTTTTCTAATATTATAAATCTTACACGTAAAGAAGTTCATAAAGTTATTACTGCTGTGCTGTTTACAAACATCAGAAGTTGCTTTATTTTTGGTTAATTTAGCCACTGTATTGAATAAATACCTAGGGTTGTGTTTGTTTTCTTCTAATAGAGTCGAGAAATAAGCAGATCTAGCAGTTTTTACGGCCTTTCTGTATGCAATTATGCTCTCTTTCCACGAAATGCGAAAAACCTCCAGTTTTGTTTTCTTCCAGCTACGCTCCATTTTTCTGGCTGCTGTTTTAAGGGCCCGAGTGTGCTCGTTGTACCATGGCGTTGGACAATTTTCTTTAATCTTCTTTAAGCGCAGGGGAGCAACGGTGTCTAAAGTGCTGGAAAAGAGAGAGTCAATAGTTTCTGTTGCAACATCGAGTTCCTCTAGGCTCTCTGGGATGCTGAGGAGATGAAACTGATGAGGAAGATTATTTACAAAGCAATCTTTAGTGGCAGCAGTGATAGTCCTGCCATATTTGAAGCGAGGGGATGGCTTTGCAGCCTTAGCTAAATTAAGTATACATGATACTAGGTAATGATCTGAGATGTCATTGCTCTGCTGCAGAATTTCAACGGTATCAACATTTATTCCATGTGACAATATTAGGTCTAAAGTATGATTATGGTGATGAGTGGGTCCTGACACGTGTTGCCTAACTCCAGTAGAGTTTAGAATGTCTCTAAATGCCAATCCCAATGCGTCTTTTTCATTGTCTACATGGATATTAAAATCACCAACAATTAGGACTTTATCTGCAGCCAGTACTAACTCTGATAGAAAATCAGCAAATTCTCTGGTAAAGTCTGTATGGTGCCCTGGTGGCCTGTATACAGTAGCCAGCACAAATGTCAAACAGGATTTATCAATTTCACTACATAACGTTACATAAAGCATCAAAACTTCAAAGGAACTATATTTGAGACTAGACTTCTGAGTAATACTGAAGATATTATTATAAATTACAGCAACACCTCCCTCTTTACCTTTCAGACGCGGCTCGTGTTTATAACAATAATCTTGGGGGGTGGACTCATTTAAAGTAATGTAATCGTCAGGTTTTAGCCAGGTTTCTGTCAAACACAGCACATCTAGATTATTATCTGTAATCATATCATTAACAATAGGCGCTTTTGGGGAAAGGGATCGAATATTCAGCAGCCCGAGCTTTATCGTTTGTTCATCTGTATTATATCTGTTATTTATTTTTTGGACATCAATTAAATTTTTACCGTTGAATGGTTTTGATGGTTTTTTGTATTTACTAAATCGGGGAACAGACACAGTCTCTATGTGATAATATCTAGGTGAAAGAGTCTCTATGTGCTGGGATTTATCTGACTTCTGTGACGTGAGACAGGTCAGGTCTGCCCCAAAAGCTTTTCCAATTGTCTATGAACCCTATGTTATTTTGTGGACACCACTTAGACAACCAGCCATTGAGTGATGATAGTCTGCTAAGTATCTCATCACTCCAACCAAAGCCTCAAGTGTATACATTTTTTTTTATAATTTAATTTATTAAACAATTGTATAAATGATGGACCAAACAAAACTGATAAAAACAGTGGTTTCACTTAATTTTTTTTAAAAGGGAAGGAACGACAAAAAGGAAGGAAAAAGAGGGTTGCGGGTGTGTTTTGCTCCTTCTCTCACAGCATGTGAGGGTGTGTGTTTCTGACCTGCATATACGGGTTCTGTCCATCTTCCACAAAAGATAAGAGAGACAAAGAGAAAACGTTTAAGTCCCTTCATTGTGGACTGGCTCCTGTGAGTGTGGTATTCACATTGACAAACTAATCCTAAATTTCTACAATTTAAGTAAGTTAAACTGAAAAAAATCTCATAAATTAGGTGAATATCATATCAACTAATATTCGCACTATTAAGTGTGAAAACAGGACTGAGAGTAACAGGACTGAGAGTAACAGGACTGAGAGTAACAGGACTGACAGTAACAGGACTGAGAGTAACAGGACTGAGAGTAACAGGACTGACAGTAACAGGATTGAGAGTAACAGGACTGACAGTAACAGCACTGACAGTAACAGGATTGAGAGTAACAGGACTGACAGTAACAGGACTGAGAGTAAGGACTGACAGTAACAGGACTGAGAGTAACAGGACCGACAGTAACAGGACCGACAGTAACAGGACCGACAGTAACGGGACCGAGAGTAACGGGACCGACAGTAACGGGACCGAGAGTAACGGGACCGACAGTAACGGGACTGACAGTAACGGGACTGAGAGTAACGGGACTGAGAGTAACGGGACTGAGAGTAACGGGACTGACAGTAACGGGACCGACAGTAACGGGACCGAGAGTAACGGGACCGAGAGTAACGGGACGGAGAATAACGGGACCGAGAGTAACGGGACCGACAGTAACGGGACCGAGAGTAAGGGGACCGAGAGTAACGGGACCGAGAGTAACGGGACTGAGAGTAAGGACTGACAGTAACAGGATTGAGAGTAACAGGACTGACAGTAACGGGACTGAGAGTAAGGACCGACAGTAACAGGACTGAGAGTAACAGGACCGACAGTAACAGGACTGAGAGTAACAGGACCGACAGTAACAGGACTGAGAGTAACAGGACTGACAGTAACAGGACTGAGAGCAACAGGACTGACAGTAACAGGACTGACAGTAACAGGACTGACAGTAACAGGACTGACAGTAACAGGATTGAGAGTAACAGGACTGAGAGTAACAGGACTGACAGTAACAGGACTGAGAGTAACAGGACTGAGAGTAAGGACTGACAGTAACAGGACCGAGAGTAACAGGACCGACAGTAACAGGACTGACAGTAACAGGACTGAGAGTAACAGGACTGAGAGTAACAGGACTGACAGTAACAGGACTGACAGCAACAGGACTGAGAGTAACAGGACTGAGAGTAACAGGACTGACAGTAACAGGACTGACAGTAACAGGACTGAGAGTAACAGGACTGACAGTAACAGGATTGAGTTTTTAAGCAAAAAATTTTAAGCAAATACATGCCAAAGTGCTGCATGACGTACATGCATGAGGACACTGAGCTAACTATAATGACATGACTATTTTATATAACATATGGATTTCTTATGATTTTTTTGTAAGCATAGATGGTATATGGAGTCACACAACAATGCAAAAAAAAATATTTCTGAAAGATTTTAATGATTATATTTCATGATAAAGTTTAGGTTTAGATACTGGGGACATGTAACAAATGCTATTTGTTGTGTTCTCAGTAGTTTTTATTCATGTTTTAACTTATATAATGGACACTTTACTCAATAATAAAATGTATTTTAGAGTTCATTTTCATGCATATTTATACATACAATGTCCTGGGGACAGAAATGGCTCTATTACATGTATTTCAGAACTTCAGCATCAACTCAACATTGAGCAGAAATGAACATTTATTATTGTAAAATGTTTGATTCCTGATGAATGCTGAATATCTGAGTGTAAATATTTTAATCTGAATACATGAATCTTCATGTATCCGTGGTTGACTTCATCTGTCGGGCGTGTTCTGACACACACACACACACACACACACACACACACACACAAACTCTCACACACACCCACAGCAAACATTCTCAGCAGGTCAGATGAGCTGAAGTTCCTCTGACAGACTCTTTTGTGTTTTCATTCTCAGAGTGACCGGGTGCATTCTTTGCTCACAAAAAGGAGTCAAAGCAGTTTTTCTGGACCTGACGTCTATGAAAGGCTTTAAAGATTGAAGACTGTTTGTTTTCTGCTCGTGACAAAATGATCACATTAATGATTCTGATCAGATCTGAACACTGTTACTGTTCCTTCTGAAAGCACAAATGCCAATACGTTTACAATGTAATCATATCTGCAGGATTAGACATGTAAAGTGTTCTGGTCTTCATGATAACCCTGTTGTGAAATCCTGTCACATGTGCACTTTGACATCACCTTAAAGCAGAATCGCAGTCGTCATCAGTCTGTCATCTGCTACCCACAGCTAGTTTTGTATTTGTCATCAGTTGCATTTAACCTTTGGCAGTTTTACCACGTCTAAGGTCTTCATGACTGTCATTTGAAAGCTCAATCCGTCCAGGTTAACAGATAAAAGAGTTTCTTTTAACAGGTTTTAAACATCTGTGTTCATTATATTCCAAACACTCACATCTGATTTTGCACCAGTGTTGGTGTAACTAGTGTCTAAGTAATTAGTTACTGTAATTTAATTACTTTTCCCTTGAAAAAGTAAAAGTAAGGGATTACTCTTATTTACTGTGTGATTTAATTACAGTAACTTCTGATGTAATTGAACTAAATACTGTGTAGAACAATTATATTTAATACAATAGTGGAATTAACATCAAAGTGTAAAGTCTAAATTTAAAATGCATGTTTTTATGTATCCTTCTCACATTTATAATACTTTGGTCAGTTAATAAGAGTAATTTATGTTGTTTTATATTTATTTGAATGAATTAAAAGAGCCGTTGCATGTCTATCCTTGAATCACGTAACTCGAGGTTGATATAGGATTTAGAAAGTAATTAGTAATAAAATACTTTTTAGAGAGAGTAATTTGTACAGTAATCTAATAACACTATTGAAGATGTAATTAGTAACTAGTAATTAATTACTTTTTTAGAGTAACTTACCTAACACAGTATTCAGATGGTCAGATTACCGGTCCTTTCTTCAACCATATGTCCAGTACCATAACCACCACCATGACCCCTGACCCCTAATGTTCCATAAATAATAACTGTAACATCACGCCAGTGTTCATACATTGAGCGGAACATTTAACAATTTTTGGATTGCCCAGATTACACCCTTAGTGACTTTATCTCCTCCTGGGACCCAGGACTGTCCACTTCACTGGACGTTATATTTCTCTGAGACCGTACATGTCTCAGTCTGGACGTCCTGTAAAGAGCACATTCAGGGCTTTCAGAGACACCAAATGTTTTTCACCAGGACAACAACTTCTCCTTGGAAAAATGACTGACATTTAATTAGTGATCAAATTTAACACTCTTATGGAAATATAATATTTTGTAATGATAATTTAAATCGGATTAATTTTCAAATAGTTTGTTATAAATCAACATCTCAGGAAATTGTTCTAATCAAATTATGACTTTCTGTTTAAAAACAGGGCATTGATGTCATACATGTCCACTGTATACTTAAAGCATGTTTATCAGGCATTCTGGAGACACAACAAGTGAAGAGGGAAAAAAATTACATATCAATATTCCTATGAAATATGAGATGTTATGTTGCCAATTATTACTCCCATTATTACACTTATTTTTTCATTACATGTTGCCAAAAGAACACATTAATATGCAAATTAGATACAGAGTATAGATACGTTGTATTGAATGGGAAAACCCATGTAGGGTAAATAAGATGACGCGTTGGGCCGCCGTCGAACGTCCATGACGTAACCTACTTAATAATCATGAGCCACGCCCTTGGCCGCAGCCTCGCCTCGAAACTGCTGAGCTGATTGAGTTTCATTTTCTGAGAGTCATCCGATTCTTCCTGCAACAGTAACGCGGTCAGTCGGACAGTCATTCCCATCGTATTTACTGACGGACTCGATCGCTGAGGATTTATAAAAGCAGTAAGACTTGCTTCCTGTTTACTTTCACTTTGTGAGAAAGCAAAGGGCGTCGTCGAAATGATTTAATCGCTTTCAGTTTCTTATGAACTATTTTTTTGAATTGCAGTTAGCAATTTTACATTTGTAATGACTTACTGTTATTGTTTTAAGCGTGTGTGTTTTCGATAGTGCTGTACTGATACACAACAAACACAGCGACTCTGTATATGGCAGCAGATTATGTGGAATGTAATCGAGGTTATGAAACACATGAAATATGATGTACAGTAAAGCTCTTGTGTTCTCAGAGGGTCAGGATGGTGAACTGCTGTGGGCTCGTGTCGGAAAAAAATGAGCCAGGTATAAACTCTCCCTCATAATTACAGCCCTAACTGTTTATATTGTGTATAATTCTTCTCAATTACAGCAGTAGGTGCATATCTTCTGATGTGTGTGTGTGTGTGTTTGTGCAGATCTTTTGATGTGTATGTGTTTGTGTCAGAGAGCTTTGGAGGGGCAGGTGCTCAAAGTATAAAAGGGAACAAGGCTTTAAATGAACTACAGCAGAGTAAAGGTCTATAAAAGTTTATAGGAGACCATAGCAAAAATCATTTTAGCATTACCTTTTGCTCCAATGGTGAAAGAAAGAATCCATTATTGCCTTCCTGTGACTTTCCAATAGATGAAAAATACCGATCAGGCATAACATTATGTCCACTGACAGGTGAGGTGAATAACACTGATTATCTCTTCATCACTGCACCTGTTAGTGGGTGGGATATATTAGGCAGCAAGTGAACATTTTTTCCTCAAAGTTGATGTGTTAGAAGCAGGAAAAATGGGCAAGCGTAAGGGTTTGAGCGAGTTTGACAAGGGCCAAATTGTGATGGCTAGACGACTGGGTCAGAGCATCTCCAAAACTGCAGCTCTTGTGGGGTGTTCCCGGTCTGCAGTGGTCAGTATCTATCAAAAGTGCTCCAAGGAAGGAACAGTGGTGAACCGGCGACAGGGTCATGGGCGGCCAAGGCTCATTGATGCACGTGGGGAGCGAAGGCTGGCCCGTGTGGTCCGATCAAACAGACGAGCTACTGGAGCTCAAATTGCTCAAGAAGTTGATGCTGGTTCTGATAGAAAGGTGTCAGAATACACAGTGTATCGCAGTTTGTTGCATATGGGGCTGCATAGCCACAGACCAGTCAGGGTGCCCATGTTGACCCCTGTCCACTGCAGAGTGTGTGTGTGTGTGTGTGTGTGTGTGTGAGAGTGAGTGTGTATGACTGGGTGCGTGTGCGTCTCTTACCTGGGGAACACATGGCACCAGGATGCACTATGGGAAGAAGGCAAGCCGGCGGAGGCAGTGTGATGCTTTGGGCAATGTTCTGCTGGGAAACATGTGGATGTTACTTTGACACGTACCACCTACCTAAGCATTGTTGCAGACCATGTACATCCTTTCATGGAAACGGTATTCCCTGGTGGCTGTGGCTCTTTCAGCAGGATAATGCTCCTGCCACAAAGCAAAAATGGTTCAGGAATGGTTTGAGGAGCACAACAACGAGTCTGAGGTGTTGACTTGGCCTCCAAATTCCCCAGATTTCATTCCAATCGAGCATCTGTGGGATGTGCTGAACAAACAAGTCCATGTATAGTGTTGTTATATAATTATTTTTTTTTAAAGGAAAAAATATTTACAAAATATTTTGTAACATTAATACTGCACTTAACTATATAATAAACTATTATTATTATTATTATTATACAATATTATTTGGAGATACAATAGTAATATAACATAGCACGTTTTGCCTTTTATTCTCTCATTCAACCACGTTTCTTTATCGCTCAAACGCGTCGCTTTATCAAATCAAATCAAATCACCTTTATTTATATAGCGCTTTTTACAATGGCAATTGTTTCAAAGCAGCTTCACAGTGTTAACAGGAAAATAATGCAACGGCTTTTACTCTTATTTGATTCGGCTCTGGTGAAAACGGTGATGTCATCCAGCTCATTTCAATTATCATATAGTGTCAATGCGGGCAGATCAGTAATATAATTGAAATTTAAGTGTCCCCAACTGAGCAAGCCAAAAGACAAAGGCGACGGTGGCAAGGAACCAAAACTCCTTCAGGGCCAGAATGGAGAAAAAAACCTTGGGAGAAACCAGGCTCAGTCGGGGTGCCAGTTCTCCTCTGGCCGACGAACAAATAGTGTATGATTATGATTCTGGCAACATTACAGGTCAGAAGTCATATTAGATCAATAGATATTCGTAGGATTATTCGAAAGATTGGAGTCGTCACGCCGGGGACGGGTTTAATGAGGATGTCGTGTCGATGCGGCATTTACAGGGGGGAGTTTAATTGACACGGTCTCTACAGACACTTCAGGGATATGGTCGTCATGTCCAGGCTAAGGGCCACCATCTGGTCCGGATCCGGCCGACTGCAGTAAACCTCGGGATAAACAGAGAGACTAACATTAGCGTAGATGCCATTCTTCTTATGATGTAACGAGTACATCAGGTGTTATGGGAAGTGTTCCCGGTTCCGGCTGACCTAGTTAATGCAGCCTAAAACAATCATTTAACTGATTTGAATAATATAAATTAAAAATGTTTTATGTGTATGCCATAGTAAAGAGATGTGTTTTTAGTCTAGATTTAAACTGACAGAGTGTGTCTGCTTCCCGAACAATGCTAGGAAGACTGTTCCAGAGTTTAGGTGCTAAATAGGAAAAGGATCGACCGCCTGCAGTTGATTTTGATATTCTAGGTATTATCAACTGGCCAGAGTTTTGAGACCGCAATAGACGTGATGGAGTATAATGCGTTAAGAGCTCGCTCAAGTACTGGGGAGCTAAACCATTTAGTGCTTTAAGCAGTCCTGGCGCAATGCATTGACACGGTTTTAAGATTTCAGAAAGCAACGAGTCTGCTTCTGATGTGTGTGTGTTTCCCTCAGTTCCTCTGAAGAGAGTGTTGAGGTGTGTGTGTTTGTGCAGGTCTTCTGATGTGTGTTTCCCTCAGTTCCTCTGAAGGGAGTGTTGAGGTGTGTGTGTTTGTGCAGATCTTCTGATGTGTGTGTTTCCCTCAGTTCCTCTGAAGAGAGTGTTGAGGTGTGTGTGTTTGTGCAGATCTTCTGATGTGTGTGTGTGTGTGTGTGTGTGTGTGTGTGTGTTTCCCTCAGTTCCTCTGAAGGGAGTGTTGAGGTGTGTGTGTTTGTGCAGATCTTCTGATGTGTGTGTGTGTTTCCCTCAGTTCCTTTGAAGGGAGTGTTGAGGTGTGTGTGTTTGTGCAGATCTTCTGATGTGTGTGTTTCCCTCAGTTCCTCTGAAGGGAGTGTTGAGGTGTGTGTGTTTGTGCAGATCTTCTGATGTGTGTGTTTCCCTCAGTTCCTCTGAAGAGAGTGTTGAGGTGTGCGTGTTTGTGCAGATCTTCTGATGTGTGTGTTTCCCTCAGTTCCTCTGAAGGGAGTGTTGAGGTGTGCGTGTTTGTGCAGATCTTCTGATGTGTGTGTTTCCCTCAGTTCCTCTGAAGAGAGTGTTGAGGTGTGTGTGTTTGTGCAGATCTTCTGATGTGTGTGTTTCCCTCAGTTCCTCTGAAGGGAGTGTTGAGGTGTGTGTGTTTGTGCAGATCTTCTGATGTGTGTGTTTCCCTCAGTTCCTCTGAAGAGAGTGTTGAGGTGTGCGTGTTTGTGCAGATCTTCTGATGTGTGTGTTTCCCTCAGTTCCTCTGAAGGGAGTGTTGAGGTGTGTGTGTTTGTGCAGATCTTCTGATGTGTGTGTGTTTCCCTCAGTTCCTCTGAAGAGAGTGTTGAGGTGTGCGTGTTTGTGCAGATCTTCTGATGTGTGTGTTTCCCTCAGTTCCTCTGAAGGGAGTGTTGAGGTGTGCGTGTTTGTGCAGATCTTCTGATGTGTGTGTTTCCCTCAGTTCCTCTGAAGAGCATCTCAGTGCAGCTGCAGGTTCGGGATCACGTGACCTCCGTCAGCTCCAGTCTGCAGTATGTCAATGAGGAGGATCGTCCGCTGGAGGCCGTATTCGTGTTCCCGCTGCCCGCCGACGCCGCCGTCTGCCACTTCAGTGCCAAGATCGGAGAGCAGGAGATTGTGGCAGAGCTGCAGGACAAACAGAGCGTGAGTGTTGTGTTTCATCTATGACAGGTGTTTGAGTCCAGAAGTCTGTCCGTTTGATTTTTAAAATGTTCACACTTTACACAACAGATGTTTTTGTTATCTTTCTACAGCAACCCATGTAATTCTGGGGAGATTGTACAAATGCAGACTTTTGCCATGACATTGTTTTGAAAACTTTCCACAGTGTCTCTCAGCCTTTCAATAAAATGTCTTTTTTTTTATAGATGTTCCTTTTAAAGGCGACATATTATGCCCCTTTTTACAAGATGTAAAATAAGTCTCTGATGTCCCCAGAGTGTGTGTGTCTGAAGTTTTAGCTCAAAATATCCTACAGACTATGTTTTATAGCATGTTAAAATTGCCACTTTTTGGGGTGAGCAAAAACACACCGTTTTGTGTGTATCCCTTTAAATGCAAATGAGCTGGTGCTCCCGGCCCCCTTTCAAGAAGAGGGCGGAGCTTCAAGAGCTCGTGCAACAACAGAAACAACAGAACATGTCAGAAACTAGCGGTGTTCAGTTCGAACCGGACTCGGACGATAATGCCCACAGAGCCAGAACAGGGATAGCTTCGTTTAATTACGGTTATAACTTATGTTGCCATCTTGGTTTTATCCACTATTAGTACAAGCCTGTTGTAGCGGACCCTGTCCGAATGATGGCCAAAACGTAACTGATGAGTTTTATAAAGTTTATTGTTCATCGCACAAAAGGATGAAGCGTCCGTTTTCACTCCAGAAAATCACCGTAAGAGCTGAATAAAACACAAGAAGTGCGTATTAAAGTCTTATCCATAACCTCTCTCTCTCCCTTGCATTATCATCAGCAGCGAATTACACAAAACACTCCTTACAACTAACAGGAAACAAATATATACAGACCTTATGCCTTTTCAGGGGGAGCTTAATAAACTAGTAAACTTTATATCTGTAGAACAACTCTGATGAACTGTAATAAAGCGCGCACTCTCCCTTTCATGACTGCCGTGACCAGTGTCGCTCCGGAGACTGTAAGCTGGATCACCAACAGTTGGTACTGATCCATCCTTGAGCTTTAACTGTTTAGCAGAACCTGCCTTGAACTGTCCCTCGTTCAGGCGATGCTCCTGCGTTGCGCTCAGGACAGTGTTGTCTCTACAGCGGCTTCGAGCGCGGGGAAAATGGCGGACAGTGTTCAACCGGGTGAGGGCGAAACTATGCTAATACGGGACAGTCCGTCAGCGCCGTGGGTGGAAACATGCAGATTAATGGCCAGTAATATTATAATAGATCCCCTTCCTACATCAGAAGGGGAGAGAAATCTGAGCGGCTCGTTTTTTCACATGCTTGCAGAAAAAGGGTTACCAAAACACAGTTACTGGATTATCCTGTTTCACGTTTTCTGGGTTGGTAGATGCACCGGGGACCCGATTATAGCACTTAAACACGGAAAAAGTCAGATTTTCATGATATGTCCCCTTTAAGGCTTGTTCATGTAAAGTACCTGTGTTATGAATGGCCTTCTCTGTTTGATCGTGAAATCTCACAGCTTTCAGCTTTGCTGTTGTGTCTGATATAGTTGGCCCTCAGGTGACCCCAGAAATGCACACCATTAGAAAACCGGTGGCTCTGGTGTGTTTGTGCTCAGACTGAGATCAGGTGATGACCGGTGGCTCTGGTGTGTTTGTGGTCAGACTGAGATCAGGTGATGACCGGTGGCTCTGGTGTGTTTGTGGTCAGACTGAGATCAGGTGATGACCGGTGGCTCTGGTGTGTTTGTGGTCAGACTGAGATCAGGTGATGACCGGTGGCTCTGGTGTGTTTGGTGTGTTTGTGGTCAGACTGAGATCAGGTGATGAGCGGTGGCTCTGGTGTGTTTGTGGTCAGACTGAGATCAGGTGATGACTGGTGGCTCTGGTGTGTTTGGTGTGTTTGTGGTCAGACTGAGATCAGGTGATGAGCGGTGGCTCTGGTGTGTTTGTGGTCAGACTGAGATCAGGTGATGAGCGGTGGCTCTGGTGTGTTTGTGCTCAGACTGAGATCAGGTGATGAGCGGTGGCTCTGGTGTGTTTGTGCTCAGACTGAGATCAGGTGATGACCGGTGGCTCTGGTGTGTTTGTGGTCAGACTGAGATCAGGTGATGACCGGTGGCTCTGGTGCGTTTGTGGTCAGACTGAGATCAGGTGATGACCGGTGGCTCTGGTGTGTTTGTGCTCAGACTGAGATCAGGTGATGAGCGGTGGCTCTGGTGTGTTTGTGCTCAGACTGAGATCAGGTGATGACCGGTGGCTCTGGTGTGTTTGTGGTCAGACTGAGATCAGGTGATGACCGGTGGCTCTGGTGCGTTTGTGGTCAGACTGAGATCAGGTGATGACCGGTGGCTCTTGTGTGTTTGTCTCTTCAGGCGCGGGATCAGTATGATGATGCTGTGAGTTCGGGTCAGCAGGCGTTTCTGCTGGAAGAGAGCGATGAGAGTTCGGATGTGTTCAAGCTGAGTGTCGGGTGTTTGTCTCCGGGTCAGATCGCCGTCATCACCATCATCTATGTGATGGAGCTCAGCGTTCAGGCCGACCACGCGCTGCGCTTCTGTCTGCCAGCCGTACTCAACCCCAGATACACACCCGCAGGTGATCTCAGCAAACACACACACACACACACACACACACACAGACACAGATCACAGGACCGCACGATCATAATCATATACAGGCCACAACACTGACTGTCCTCATCTTCACTAGTGTTTTTACCTCTGTGTATTTCTACATGATTTTAAAAAATCAGTTCTGTTTGATTTAAAGCAGCAAAGATTATGAAAACATAACCAAAACAAACGTACAAGACGTAACATCTTTTCATGAAACTATTCTTCCCAGAAAGCAGTGATTTGATGTAGTCAAACCTCTAACTTCCACAGTCACACTACCGGTCAAATGTTTCTGAAAGAGTCTCTTCTGCTCATTTATCTGATCATAAATACAGTAAAACAGTGAAATATTACTCCAGTGTAAATCAGCTATTTTCTGTGTGAATATATAGTAAAGTGTAATTTATTCCTGTGATCAAAGCTGTGTTCATTGAATACTGGGTTCTATCTGTGTGTGATTGTCTCAGCTTCAGCCGCTGGTGTTCCAGAAGTTTCCTCAGCGAGTGTTATTCCCTACACACTGTCTCTGAGTGTGGATGTGAGATCGTCAGACCGCATCTCCAGACTGGAGTCCAGCTGCCCTCTGGATCCTCTGGTGTTCCTTGACGCACAGCACACTCGCGCCACGGTACTGAGTGTGTGTGTGTGTGAGTGAGTGAGTGTGTGTGTGAGTGAGTGAGTGTGTGTGTGAGTGAGTGAGTGAGTGTGTGTGTGAGTGAGTGTGTGTGTGTGTGAGTGTGAGTATGTGTGTGTGAGAGTGAGTGAGTGTGTGTGTGTGTGTGTGTGATGGGTAGGTTTAGGGGTAGTGTGTGTGTGTGTAGGGGTGTGTGTGTGTGTGTGTGTGTGTGTGTGTGTGTATGTGATGGGTAGGGGTAGTGTAGGAGGATAGAATGTACAGTTTGTACAGTATAAAAACCATTACGTCTATGGAATGACCTCATAATGTAGTTGCACCAACGTGTGTGTGTGTGTGTGTGTGTGTTTGTGAGAGTGTACAGTTTTTATGCACTTGCCGTCACAGTTTCCAGAAGCCTGTAATGGTGTGTGCAGGTGACTCTGAGTGCTGGTCACCGGTTTGATAAGGATGTAGAGCTGCTTCTGTACTATGAGAATACCCATCAGCCCACTGCTGTCGTGGAGGCCGGAGCGGCCGCGGCTCAGCCAGGTAGAGGTTTTTGTTTGTACATGAATAAATATACTTTTAATGTGTGAGTTAAAGGGTTAGTTCACCCTAAAATGGAAGTCATCGTAGGCAAGAAGACAGTCATTCTGTTGAAGCTTCACACTCACAACTGTAATGTAATATATCCCACATTGCACAGAATTTCGTCATGATGGCAGTTCTCTCACTGAGCGATTAAAGACTGCTGACTTCGCCCTACAACAAGAGAAATTATCCTGTTTACTCCACATTTCATTTAGACTATTAATAATTCTTACTACTGTATTAGAGAGAAAAGAGGTTACATGATGTAAGTCGTGTGGAGAAACTCTTCTAATGGTTTCACATAATGATGTAAATGAACTATAATGAGGATAAATAAATCTTTTTGATGGTGTCTCCTCCACAGCTCAAGGGTTTGTGGGTAATACTGTGCACAGAACCGCACTGATCTCTGATGTTTAGGGTGCATCATATGCGAGTTTGCACACAGGGCTTGATTAGTTATTCAGGGAGTTTGATTTGCTCTGCAGGATAGAGACACAGTTCATACAGGATTCAGGCCATTTACACCCTCTTACCCTGTTTACACCGTCTCTGTTTCAGGGTCTCTGATGGGCGACCCGGTGCTCATGATCAGTTTGTACCCAGAGTTCCCTGCGGACGTGATGTCATCATTGGCATCTCAAGGCGAGTTCGTTTTTGTGGTTGACAGATCCGGCAGTATGGACTGCATGATGCATCATGGGAAAGACGCACAGATGCGCATCGACAGTGCAAGAGTAAGATTTAGGATTTCAGATGTGACATTTGAGATGTACTGAGTCACTGCAACCACTGTACATGCATCTCTCTACTGTACTCACTGTACATGCATCTCTACTGTACTCACTGTACATGCGTCTTTCTACTGTACTCACTGTACATGCGTCTCTCTACTGTACTCACTGTACATGCGTCTCTACTGCACTCACTGTACATGCGTCTCTCTACTGTACTCACTGTACATGCGTCTCTACTGTACATGTCTCTACTGTACTCACTGTACATGTGTCTCTCTACTGTACTCACTGTACATGCGTCTCTCTACTGTACTCACTGTACATGCGTCTCTCTACTGTACTCACTGTACATGCGTCTCTACTGCACTCACTGTACATGCGTCTCTCTACTGTACTCACTGTACATGCGTCTCTACTGTACATGTCTCTACTGTACTCACTGTACATGTGTCTCTACTGTACTCACTGTACATGTGTCTCTCTACTGTACTCACTGTACATGCGTCTCTCTACTGTACTCACTGTACATGCGTCTCTACTGTACATGTCTCTACTGTACTCACTGTACATGCGGCTCTCTACTGTACTCACTGTACATGCGTCTCTCTACTGTACTCACTGCACATGCGTCTCTACTGTACTCACTGTACATGCGTCTCTACTGTACTCACTGTACATGCGTCTCTACTGTACTCACTGTACATGCGTCTCTACTGTACTCACTGTACATGCGTCTCTCTACTGTACTCACTGCACATGCGTCTCTACTGTACTCACTGTACATGCGTCTCTACTGTACTCACTGTACATGCGGCTCTCTACTGTACTCACTGCACATGCGTCTCTACTGTACTCACTGTACATGCGGCTCTCTACTGTACTCACTGTACATGCGTCTCTCTGCTGTACTCACTGTACATGCGTCTCTCTACTGTACTCACTGCACATGCGTCTCTACTGTACTCACTGTACATGCGGCTCTCTACTGTACTCACTGCACATGCGTCTCTACTGTACTCACTGTACATGCGGCTCTCTACTGTACTCACTGTACATGCGTCTCTACTGTACTCACTGTACATGCGGCTCTCTACTGTACTCACTGCACATGCGTCTCTACTGTACTCACTGCACATGCGTCTCTACTGTACTCACTGTACATGCGTCTCTCTACTGTACTCACTGTACATGCGTCTCTCTACTGTACTCACTGTACATGCGTCTCTCTACTGTACTCACTGTACATGTGTCTCTACTGTACTCACTGTACATGTGTCTCTACTGTACTCACTGTACATGCATCTCTCTACTGTACTCACTGTACATGCGTCTCTCTAGGACACGCTGCTGCTGCTGCTGAAGAGTCTTCCCATGGGATGCTACTTCAACATCTATGGATTCGGCTCTCACTTTGAGTCCTTCTTCCCGTCAGTAACCAGTTCACGAGTTCACACTTACATACAATTAGAGGGAGTAAAGTTTAATGCGTATTTGGCGTGCTGTCCGGGGGGAGGGCTCCAAGCTCGGAATTTGGCCCGAACCCAGAATATTCCCCCCGTATGTAAATGGTTAGGACTAGGCCCTGTCCACACAAACACGGGTATTTTCAAAACCACAGCTTTTTCTTTGCGGTTATGCCGTTCGTCCACACGCAAACGCAGTATCTGGATACTGAAACCAAACTTTTCTGAAAACTCCTGCCAGGGTGAACATTTTTAGAAACTCTGGTTGCAGTGTTGTCGTGTGGACAGTGAAACCGGAGGTTTTGGCTTGTTGCGTCTTCAACCGGCAATAACATTTTTTCCAGACTTCTGGTTGGCCAACATGGCTTTACGGTTAGGGTTATATTGCCACCTGTTGGTTAGGCATGCTCTTGACAGCGCTTCATAGCGTGTTTTGCGTTTTCATGTGGACGCGATTTGTTTTTTAAACTGAGGAGCG
>CM077179.1:62500-90000 GCA_039654105.1 Coreius guichenoti
TTATGTTGGCATTAGTGGAATTGCACTGGCATGGTTTAAATCATACTTCTCTGACCATTATCAGTTTGTAGCAGTAAATGAAGAGATGTCACACAGATCACAAGTTCAGTATGGAGTACCGCAGGGCTCAGTGCTAGGACCGTTGCTTTTCACCCTGTACATGCTACCACTGGGAGATATTATTAGGAAGCATGGCGTTAGTTTTCATTGTTATGCTGACGATACTCAGCTCTATATTTCTTCACGCCCTGACGAAACTTACCAATTCACAAGATTAACAGAATGCATAGCTGATATAAAAAATTGGATGACTAGTAATTTCCTGCAACTTAATTCTGAAAAAACAGAATTTTTAATTATTGGACCAAAAACCTCTGCACATAGTAACTTAGAATACTGTCTAACACTCGATGGCTGCTCTGTCAAGTCCTCGTCGTCAGTTAGGAACCTGGGTCTGCTCTTTGATACCAATCTCTCATTTGAAAGCCACGTTTCTAGCATCTGTAAAACTGCATTCTTCCACCTTAAAAATATATCTAAATTACGACATATGCCCTCAATGCCAAATGCTGAACAGTTAGTTCATGCGTTCATGACCTCAAGGCTAGATTATTGTAATGCTCTACTGGGTGGTTGCCCTGCTCGCTTAATAAACAAACTCCAGCTGGTCCAAAACGCAGCAGCTCGAGTTCTTACTAGAACCAGGAAGTATGACCATATTAGCCCGGGTCTGTCAACACTGCACTGGCTCGCTATTAAACATCGTACAAATTTTAAAATCTTGCTAATTACTTACAAAGCTAGCTCCCCAGTACTTGAGCAAGCTCTTAACGCATTATACTCCTTCACGTCTATCAGGCAGATCTAGCCTGACAAGCCAGACCCACATCAAGATAAAGTTGGGTCTAGGAACACACCGTTGGCAGGGCTCAATCCAGGGGGCGGGATAAACGGTTGTCTTTTAAAGTCCCTCTGCATGCAATAGGATAGTGCTATAACCAACCAGAGCAACGAAGAAGGTGAAGCGGAGCTAGTTGATAGATTAAACTTTTGCCGTATCCGGTCAGAAAAACTCAACACATCTTCCTTTTTTAAGAATGACTTCAGTGCCGTTCTTTGTTCTTTTTTCAAAGAAAAGCTTAACTCCAAGTCTTCCAGAGTCGCGGCCAAAGCCGATTCGAAAGACCGCTGTTCGCCAGCTTCTTTGTTTTCAAGTAGCACGCTGAACCATCACAACTCTGCCGTCATTATGCTAAGCCCGCCCACCGACTCTATACACGATGTGATTGGCCTGACCAGAGTTTGGTTTTTCCAGCTCGCAAGCCAGCGGAGAGTTGCTAGACGCCCTGGCTGCAAATTAGATTTGCTGCCGCTAGGGTGCGTCTAGATTTCTAGGCTAAGGCAGATCAGTAATATAGTTGAATATTTAGTGTCCCCAATTAAGCAAGCCAAAAGCCAAAGGCAACAAAGGCGACGGTGGCAAGGAACCAAAACTCCATCAGTGACAGAATGGAGAAAAAAAACTTTGGGAGAAACCAGGCTCAGTCACTCAGTTCTCCTCTGGCCAACGAACAAACAGTTTATGATTATGATTCAGGCAACATTACAGGTCAGAGGTCACATACAATAGAAAGAAGAGTGGGATCAAACGACCTGTTTACATTAGTGCCACTATATCAGATCACGTCTTCACAGGTTTGTGTTTGTTGCAGACGGACGATCCACCAGCTGGCGGCCCGGTCTGTGATCCGCTCTCTAGAGCTGGAGGAGCGGGCTGGAGGAGCAGACGCGGAGGCCGTGCGGAGCCGGATTGTGGAGCTCAGTGTTCAGGCCGGAGTGAGCAGTGTTCACACAGCCTTCATCGGCGTCAATAAAGACAGCACACAGACCGTCAAAGGGCCGTTGCTGCAGAGGAGAGTGCCAGTCCGGCGTAAGTTCACTGATGTGTGTGGGTGTGTGTGTTTAGAGCAGGGCGGTCCGATCCAGATCCCAGAGAGACACTGTCCTCCAGTCCCAGTCAAACACACCTGGACCAGATCAATTCTGCAGGACACTGGCTCTCCGGGATCTGGACTGTTGTAGGATTTCAGTTTCCTGTCACATAATAGTGTAATATTGTTGTACTCACATCATCAACATGTGACATTAAATTCTTTATTAGATATGTTTGGAAGGTCTGCCTGTGCTGCCCCTATGATGATGTGCGGTAAGAAATAAAACACACTGTTCTTTCCTTTAGCCTCTTATGTGTGTCAGTCCATCTCAAGTGCTCCAGTGGATTCTTTCTTTCTTCTTTTTTTTGAGTGATGACCTCTATGTATTGGTAAAGCAAAACTACAGTTTTGTATTATTTGTATTTTACCTGGTTTACAGTGGCTGTCTTTGTGTCGCGTCACACAACACATTTGTTTGTTCATTAAAAATAAAATAAAAAATCCCTAATTTTTGGGTTGAATGTCTCTGGTGAAGGACCACATTTCTCCAAGTAGGTGAGTAGAGCTTTTCCCAGCTTTTCTACCAGCTCTATCTCTGTGAGCAGCAGAATCTCAGACTCGCTCTCATTGAGGATGTACAGTATATCTGTGAAAGTTTCAGCTTCCTGTCTGGTCCAGAGATAATCAAACCTCATAGTGAGGCATATTTAAAAGAAATGGCACACTGACACTTTCACAATCCCATAAAAATATTAACAGACACCCTAAACATCAAGGCTGAGACTGTGAAACCCTGAACAATCCTGATCATTGCATTCAGTTATAAGAACAAGAATGTTTATATATGTTCATGAACCTTGTGAAGATCAGTTTACGTCCTAAAGAGCAGCGGCCGCCCTGAACTCAAATATTGAGTTTTCTGTAAATGTTCATATAATCATATGTGCTGTGATACAAGGTATAAACAAGGTAAAATAAAAAAACAATCACAATACAAATACAAATTTAATACAAAGTTATTTTTTTAATACCAACACAGAGGTAATCACTAAAAAAACAGGAAAATTAAGAATGGTCATGCAACCAACTTTACAGTTTTAGGAGCTCTTGAGACTGATTTGAGCCGTGTGTGTGTTTGTCAGTAGCTGGTTCGGTGCGAGTGGGTTTTGATTTTGTTTTCATGTGTTTTTAAAGTGTCTTATTCTTATATCTGCTTTTCTCTCTATTCTTAGCGATGGCGGCTCCCAGGATGGCTCGTTGTAGTATGCGTAAGAGAAATACACAGCCAACAGACACTTCACTCACCTTGTCTTGTTCTTTTTTGAATGTGTATTTTCTTATTGTATTTTTGTCCATATCTGGATGTCACTGTTTGAATGATTGTTTTAGCATATGCTCTTATCAGTTTCTCTCTGTTTTCTTAGCAAAGGTGGTGCCTGAAATGATGTTTGATTCTCCAATGTGTAAGACAAGATATCCTTCACTGAGCTTTTCTTTTTCTTTTTTTATATGAATCTAATTGTCTTTTTCTGAATGTCACTCTTTGATTGATTTTAGCATGTGCTCGTGTCATGTGTGAATCTGCTGATGTTATGATGGTTGAGTCCGACGCTGCATCAGATCCGGGTAAATCAACACATCCGGCTCAGATTCAGAAAACATGACTCCAATCAGACAGGATTCGTTCAGACGTCATGTTATCATGTAACATTTACAGAGCTGCTTCTGCATTTTAATCTCATGTGAATATAGGCTACGTCAGTCATTCTTCCCATTCCGTGCCTGTACAAGATTTCTTCTATTAATTGCCCTTAACAGTCACTAGAGTTAATAATACTCACTGTCAAAGCATTTCTTATGGGTAAATGTTTCCTAGTGTGGCTCAGTATTTAAATATTGACCCGTGCTGGCAAAATGAGTCGGAATACGCTTGGGCTGATTAGCATCTACAGGCAAAACAAGTGAAAAATGTCAATTTTGGTTGAATCTGAGGTTTTCACAAAATGAGTTCATTAAGTCCTCATCTAGCTATCCCAATGCTCCAAATAGCAATTCAACATCTAAAAGTATCTTTATTTGTACATTTTCTAAGAGGTGTACCTTCCTAAAGCGCAGGATTCCAACTTTGTGAATATTCATAGCAAATTCTCACTGACATGAGTCTGAACCAATGGAATGTGATTTTCAAACTCATGCTGATGTAAACAATACGGTCTTACTCGCGCTTGGTGAGTATTCACGCAAACATTACCTGTTGTGTCTTCAGTAACTGTTGAGGAAAAACATCTGGGGGCGTATTACAGAAACGTTCTATCTTAGGTCTTAACTTAAGATATGATAAGTTAATTTAGGGTTTTTCACAATTTCGTATTACAGAAGCAGATCTTAACTTGATTTAGGATTCTTATCCTATCTCACAAAATCTCATCTCATCTGTAGTTGGGAAATCTTAAACCGCTCCATCGAGTTCGGTAATCAGCTGTCAGGTCCATTACCAACCAACAACACGCAAACTGCTTCTGAGGCATGCTTTTAATTTCATTGCGGCAGAGATTGAAATTTTGATGAGCTCCATTGAAAAGTTAAAGCCTGTTTTATAAATCGCCTTTTGCAAAAAAAAACCTTAAGGCCTTAAGTCATTGAAGAATGACCGGAAATGCTCCGTGATGGCTCGTTGGCCTCTGTAATGTTGGTCTCAATTCCTCAACTAACTGCAAAATCATGTGTCGTGGGAGTCTGTAATTATTTACGAGTATTTTATCATCAAAGCTCAGCACATCATCTTTTGTCCATCTTCCTTCTGCCTAACCTCCGTGTGTGTTTCAGCAGAACCCGAGCCCCAGTCGGACACTTTGCTCCAGCTGGTCTCGCTTCAGAAGGCCTCGGGATGCTGGGAACTGAACGCCGCGCTGGCTGGCGTGTTTGGGAAGACGGAGGACGAGGTGACCAATCACAGACCAGCACAGGTGGGGCATGTGATGTCATATCCTCAGGTACGTCATGATTGGTTCAGTGTGTGACGTGTGGTTGTGTGTTTCAGGTGGACGGGTCTGTGTGGGCCACCGTTCTGGCTCTGATCTGGTTATACACATGTAGATCAGATGACCAGGTCGAGTGGCAGTTTGTGGCCATGAAAGCGGCGTCGTGGATCCGCTCTCAGAAACGTGAGACCACATTCATTCATTCATTCAGCATTCAGTGATTGCTGTACATGTTCTTGTACAGTGGTGATTGAGTTTGGATCTGTGTGTGTTTCAGCGGACGGCCTGACTCAGTGTGTGTGTGACGGGAACGTCCTGTTGGGAGGTCATGTGACTCAAGAGGCGCTGGGAATCTGAAGACTGAAGAATCTTGTGCTTTCTCAAAACAAATAACTCACTCTTTATCACAAACATCTGTGTGTGTTTTTATATATATATATATATATATATATATATATATATATATATATATATATATATATATATATATATATATATATATATATATATATATATATAATAAAGAATGAAACTGACAGATTTGTTTCTTCTTGTATCAGTGGCAGAGAGATTTCTTTATTATATGTAAGCTTTAGGGCCTGTCCTAAATTCATGTTATTGCACTAAATATGATTCTAAAGATTTATAAAAATCTTACAGTATTTTGTGTTCTGAACTCACTATCATGATTTGTTTCTGCTCATGACTCATTATTTCACTGTGTGTGAGCAGATTGTGTCAGTGTGTCTTTACCAAACTATTTTCTTCACTAGCCATAATAGTTTCTAAAGCACATATAAAAACAACAGAACTGCTGTACATATAGGATCATAAAACAAACAAACAAGAGTAAAGAAAAAAAACAGCTCTCAAACTGATTTAAATGTCAAAGAATAAAAAATGTGTTAAGACTAGATTTGAAGGCAGACAGTGTTGGGTCCGGTGGGTTTAGGGGCTTCACCCTTGCTCTCGGGACAGCCGGAAGCATGTGGTCAGCAGACCTCAGAGACCGTGATGGGACGTGTGGTTCTATAAGGTCAGAAAGGTAGGATTTATAAGCAAACACTAAAACCTTAAAATCAATCCTAAAGTGCAGGGAATCCAGAATGAGGGATTTCGGGTGCGGCCCGTGCAGGTCCTTGCAAAAACTGCAAACATGCGAAAATCTACAATTAGAGAAAGAACATACAGTTTAATTGAAATTACTGCATAAAGGAATACCATTAAATGTAATGATGGGTCTGCCTTTTACATCACCAGAGGCTCTTGGGTGTTTAGCACCATGGACAGCGGTTGGTCCTCTGCTGAAAAAGACCTGTGATATTCATAGAATAAAGTACCCCCACATCTTTGATTGAAATCTGCCATCATTGCCAAATACAGATCTAATTGAGTTCAGATGCAAACCTCTAACTCCATCTGACATGTTTTCCTTTAAATTAGCATTTTTATCTGGCTCCTATGTTTAGGTTCAGTAATTTCACTTTAATGCCAATGAAAAGGTTATCACAGAGTTTTACAGAAGCACAAGGAAATCCTGTCATTGCAACTGTAACAACGGACAAAACATAATAAAAACTTGCAGCTCTGCAATTGAAAGCCGGTTCATATGCACACTGTCATTCATCTTGAAATCATATGATTCGATTCGCGTCTTCTGATTGGTTTCTATGGACAGAGGATTTTGCTGACAAAGGCAAGTGGCGTTTAGCGGTTTTTGCCAACAAACCGGTATTCCTGAATGGGCTGAAGCTGGGATTTAGTGGGTTTGAAGTGAAAGTATTTGATGAACATGTACTGTGCGGCGAGCATTATCTCATTTTTGACAGAGGCGGCGTTTAGCGGCTTTTGCATCTAAACTCTTCAGTTCTTCCCTGCGATCAGGAAGTGCCGGACATATAATGTCTCTACAGATTCCAAAAGCTATTACAAATTCACTGAAGGAGAGGTTGCGTTGCAGTCTGGGATCTGAAATTTTCAAAAAGACTGCCACGTCATCACAGTCAACCATTTGCCGATTGTTAGCTGGTGATGGAAGCAGAAAAGCGGCTAGATTAATGTCCTTACCTTGGATAACATCTGATCTCATTTTTGGTGAGACAGTGGCAGCAGCTGGAAGCACAAAAACTACCAAAAACTTGCGCTGGAATAGCCAAGATAAGGTTGTAATGAGGTGTAGATGGTGGAGCAAAGGCGTCTTGAAATGAAGATTGCATTGTGAGTGGAGCCGACGCCAGTATAGTGGAAGACGTAGGAGTCATCATCGATGGATCCACAAATCTAGGGTAAGAAGAAATAGCTGATGGGTTTCCAGAAGATGTCGAGAGCATAGATAATCTAGGTGCCATAGAAAAAGCAGACTCAAAAACTCCCAGCCTGGTTTCTAATCTTTTAACCGTTTCAGGTAGTGCTTGTACAGCTCTGATTAGATCAGTGTTAGACTTTTTCTTTCGAAGCAGAGGGAAGGTGGTGGAGTAGGTGCAGAAATCTTAGATCTTAGCTTGTCGAAATGAAGATGGTTTGGCAGTTTGTTTCCCACTGGTTTGTTTGGGTTGAACTAACGTGACGCGATAGACGGAGCGCCATCCGTAGTTGAATCAGAGAGGCAGCCCAGATGGAAATCTTTGCGTGGCATTTTACAGTTAATGACGGTCTCAAGTGCAGCAATGATTTTCTCCGTTGGCCACTGGGCCCTAGGAGAGTCCCACGTCTGGATATGGAGCTTCGACACATGACCGGAGGAGTAGGTGGAACGGGCTCTTCATCAGAATCAGAAATATCAAAATCTACAAGCACTTTATGTGACAGGCCACGTCACCTACGAGCAGCAAATAAGAGAGTAGGGTGAGACTTATATTGTGTTGGATGTACTTAGCTCGATGTAATTAATAAATGATGTGGCATTAGAGTCTTCCTGGTGGAACCTACGCTGAAGCTTTAATTTATACATTACAATTTAGAGTGATCTGTTATCAGAGGTGTACATGTGTCAGAAATATAGTTCTATATACCAGTTCTAAGATAATACAAAACATAATATCATAATATCATGTATTCATTTAGGCAGAAACAATTATCTAATTAAAGCAATTATTAGAAGTTGTGATCATAATGATTATAATATATAGAATATTTGGCAGTGGTGTATGTTGATTCAGTGTTGCCATCATCTGAAGTCCTCACAGGTGTTGGACTCATCTCTCTACACAGGTGTTGGGTCATCACTCTTCACAGGTGTTGGCTCATTTCTCTTCACAGGTGTTGGGTCATCTCTCTTCACAGGTGTTGGGTCATCTCTCTTCACAGGTGTTGGGTCATCTCTCTACACAGGTGTTGGGTCATCTCTCTTCACAGGTGTTGGCTCATCTCTCTTCACAGGTGTTGGGTCATCTCTCTACACAGGTGTTGGGTCATCTCTCTTCACAGGTGTTGGGTCATCTCTTCACAGGTGTTGGGTCATCTCTCTACACAGGTGTTGGGTCATCTCTCTACACAGGTGTTGGGTCATCTCTCTTCACAGGTGTTGGCTCATTTCTCTTCACAGGTGTTGGCTCATCTCTCTTCACAGGTGTTGGGTCATCTCTCTACACAGGTGTTGGGTCATCTCTCTTCACAGGTGTTGGGTCATCTCTTCACAGGTGTTGGGTCATCTCTCTACACAGGTGTTGGGTCATCTCTCTACACAGGTGTTGGGTCATCTCTCTACACAGGTGTTCGGTCATCTCTCTTCACAGGTGTTGGGTCATCTCTCTTCACAGGTGTTGGGTCATCTCTCTACACAGGTGTTGGGTCATCTCTCTTCACAGGTGTTGGCTCATCTCTCTTCACAGGTGTTGGGTCATCTCTCTACACAGGTGTTGGGTCATCTCTCTTCACAGGTGTTGGGTCATCTCTTCACAGGTGTTGGGTCATCTCTCTACACAGGTGTTGGGTCATCTCTCTACACAGGTGTTGGGTCATCTCTTCACAGGTGTTCGGTCATCTCTTCACAGGTGTTGGCTCATCTCTTCACAGGTGTTGGAGTCATCTCTTCACAGGTGTTGGAGTCATCTCGCTACACAGGTGTTGGGTCATCTCTCTTCACAGGTGTTGGGTCATGTCTCTACACAGGTGTTGGGTCATTTCTCTTCACAGGTGTTGGCTCATCTCTCTTCACAGGTGTTGGATCATCTCTCTTCACAGGTGTTGGGTCATCTCTCTTCACCGGTGTTGGGTCATCTCTACACAGGTGTTGGGTCATCTCTCTTCACAGGTGTTGGGTCATCTCTCTACACAGGTGTTGGGTCATCTCTCTACACAAGTTCGATCCTGTTTAGCTCCACGTAGGCCTGTGTTATTTATCTAACATGTCAGGCACAAATCGGTGGGCGGGGCTACAGAATTAGGCATTCATCTTCTTCGGTTAAGGTGCCGTTTCACTGCACTCTGACGTCACGGGGACTCACATTCGCAGATCGATCGTTTTCTGAGCCAGCTGTCAATAAAAGCTTTTCTTTTACTAACAAGGAAGTTTTCAGCTCTGAAACTTACAGGATATTCTTATATTACCATGACCTTTTATATATTAAAAGCTCAAGGGAAAGTTGATTTCTCAATTCATGACCCGTTTAACACATCCTTCCTACCTCATTCTTCTTCTCTTCTCCTTTTTATGCTAACAGGTAGCTCACTGACTAGAGCACCCCCTAGTGACATGATTAAGCATTGCATGCACAGAAAGCTAATGGGACAAAAGTAACAGAAAAACTGTTACAAAAAAGTTCTAAACAGTCCCATAAAATCTCTTTAGCTTTTCCACATGGTAAGTATCACTTTGGTTTGGGTTGTATTACAACTTTGTAATTGACATTATTAGACTTTTTCAAAATTTCTGCAGGACCTTGCCATTTTGGAGCTAACTTGGCCATAAAAGAGTCGGCAGCACGAGATAGAGGGTGAGTAAGGATCCAAACCAGATCTCCCTCCTCAAAGGACTCAGGCCTCCTACGTTTACTGTAGTATTTGCCTTGCCTCTCTTGAGCCTGGCTAGTCTTCTCCCTCACTTGGTCAAGCAGAGCTTTCTGCCTTTCAACAGTGCTATAGGCTATATGGTCGGGATCAGGCGGATTAATTGCTCAAGTGGACCTTTCAGCTTGCGTCCTAGTGCAATCTCCGATGGAGTGAGACCCGTACTCTCTTACCACGCTTAATTAATGGCATACTGGAATACTGGTATCCACTTGTCCCAGTCATGGTGATTGTCATGGACGTAAGATGATACCATCGTCTTCAAGGTCCTGTTGACCCTCTCAGTTAAGTTGGTCTGGGGGTGATAAACTGTAGTGAGTTTTTGAACTACACCCCATCGTTTGCAGGTATCGCTGAGTAGCAGGGCAGTGAACTGAGGCCCACGGTCAGAAACTAAGTTGGCTGGAGCTCCCCATCGTGTGAACATTTCTTTTGTCAGAATGTTGGTTATTAGGTGAGTTTTTGCAGACCGTAGAGGAAAGAGTTCTACCCACTTGCTGCAATAATCCACATAGACTAATAAGAATTTGTTGGATCATGGGCTTCTTGGGAAAGGACCCATCAGATCTACTCCGAGCATATAGCCAGGCTCCACTACTGGGGTTGACTGCAAAAATCTGCATAGTTTCGAGATTCTAGGTTTGTAAGCTTGACACGTCTTACATTGGGTGCTGAAGCTCCAAACATGTTTGTGAATCTCAGGCCAATAGACATTGTTGAGTAGCCTCCTCAAAGTTTTCATTCTTCCCAAATGTCCACTCAGTGGGTTTGAATGAGCGAAGTGTAAAACATTTCCCTCAGTGATGCAGGTATAATTAACTGATGAGTGCACCCTCGTTGCTTGTCAGGTACACTGCGAAACAAGTTAGGATTTATGTAAGTCCAATCAACAGGTCACAGAGGACCTGAAGACGGTTGTGCACTGTCCATCCGTTCCACTGACCGCTTTGAAATAGTGTGGGATCAGGAAGGATCCCGCCACAAACTCTCCTTTGCTCTATAACTGCTTTTTTTGGAGATGATTTTATTTATGTAGTTACGTATGTGTTTATTTATTTAATTATTTATTTATTTATCTATATATTTATTTCTCTCTTTTTTTCTCTCCATCCATGTACAACCATATGTGAATACTTGGAGAGACCCATATTCTGGTAGACCAGTGACACCTAGTGTTTAAAAGTATTAAGACCTCCTTACAAGTGTGTAGGTAGGTTCAAGGACGGCGCGGCCCCTGGAGGAGACCCCAAAGGGTCTGGTGGGCCGTCATATTTTTGTTAATTTCTGTTAAGGTAATAGGTATCTAGCCCCAAGTTTTAATAAGACCTGTGTTTAGTTTTTAGGTCTTAAAATCCACCCTGAACACTGGAAGGTCAAGAGGTCAGCCTGTCTGCCATAGACAGTAAAAAGATGAAAATATAAGAGTAATCTTGTATAGTATAATATGATCTAAATTTATTTAAGTGAGATAGTGTCAGGGGTGTAATGAGGCGGGCTGTTTAAGCCCCGGGCTATTTTACACAGGGCAGTCCTGGCCAGGGTTGGTTTGGGTAGGTTTTAGGGTCCTGTGTGGTGTTGGTCAGTCCAGTGATGGTGAAGGGGCTACAATGGGTAGGGTTAGGTATAGAGAGGGGGTAGATGTGCAGGGGTGATGCCCAGGTGGTTGTGATGGGTAGGGTTAGGGTTAGGTTAGGGGAAATTACAACATCTCCCCCCAAGCCAGAACTCGTCTGGAAAGGTTTGTAGTAGGGAGAATGAGGAGGGGCATGGGCCGACGCATGTCTGACTATACTATGTCGCCTGTGATTGGTTCCCGTCTAGGAACAATGCCTTTTTTGGCCTATGGGCCAGGTGGGTAGCTTGTTCTTTTCTTTTTAATGTGATAGTGAGGTCGTGACTAAACTTTACTGATGAGAATTATTATTCTGGTTTTTTTAGGAATTGCGAAGTTTCCGGTCTGAACTTGCTCTGGACCAGCGAATCAAGCCGAAGCCCGATAATCCTGATCCAGCATCGCAACACCCCCAGAGGTGAAGTTTACGTAAGGTACCGTAAGTTAAGTCGTTTAACAAAGGTCGTTGAACAACTCAAAGTCCAGCAATGAAGACAAGTAAAAAGTAGCTGGGAAGAAACATGTCAGTGTGTGGGGTGTTGGTGCGCAATGTGCCGTTGCGTGAGTGGTGCTAGTCACCGTAGAAAATTTGGCTCCAATTAAGGCCCATCGCCCTAGGCCACCTTCCCAGGTGTTATCCCAGGAAGGCTGGATACTTACCACTCCCCCAAGTGACCCTTTGTTATCACCGTTAGGTTACCCAGGCCACCCGAGAAGAGTCTGTGACTAAAGGGTCTCTTCTTGGGGCTTACTCCGGTCAATCGAAAGAGGTCCCGCAATGCTCACAAAGAGCCCCACAGGGAACACTCTCCGGTTTCCCAGAGCTGGATCTAAAGGCACCGAGAGAGCCCGCCGGTCGCAACTTAAGTTACGTGCCGACTGGACTCCCCGGTCTCCCCCGGATCCTTTGCCCAAATCAGCCAAGTTCTTAGGGAACTCAGGGATCCAGGGTCCGTGACGATCAGATCGTCCTTCCCCCTTAGCCCCTGCTGATTTTGGTGGGGCCTTCCCCGGCTAATCCAGGGAGTAGGGCCCCATGAGTCCTCCGGAGGCAGGGCCTCCTGAAGGGTCCCAAGGGGTCCTTGCCCAAATCAGCTGGGTCCTGGGACCCAAGGGGAAAGGGCAGACAGCGAACGGATCGCTGCCGTCCAATTCCCCCCTTGCTGATTTGGCCCCTAAAGATCTCCCAAGCCGAAACCCAAGGCCCCCACCGGCCACGAGATTCCCCATCCTCATGAACCGATAGGTGCCCGGGAGTCCCCAGGGCCGAGAGATTCCCGATCCTCTCGGCCCCAAGACCCCAAAGGTCCTTCCGCCCAGGGATAGCCAAAACCTAAATCTTGGCCTCCCCAGGTTTCCAGACCCCCAGAGTGCTGGGAGACCCTTCAAGGAATCCCCCGAAGCCACAGAGACACCATGGCCCTGGGGTAGACGGCGAAGTCAATCGTCGTTCCCCCCGGCCACCGAGCTCAATGGCCCAGAGAATCCCTCAAATGGGGCAATCCTGACCTCCCCATTCACCATAATAAAATGAATGGATTTTTAAGGGGTCAGGTCGAGGGTCGTACTGGCGGATGGACCCCGAAGGGCCCATCAAGCTTCTACCAGCCCTTCCCCCTAAGGCGCAAGCAAGAACCAAACCGACATCATCCTTACCCAAGACAACCGTTGGGAGCTTGAACCCTAAAGAAAAGGCGATCGAGTTTTCCGTAGTCCCATGTTTTGAGCGTGTAGTTAGAATGATGGTAAGTATCATAGGTCATTACCCATAAGGCACATGGTCTCACCCTTGATAGAAAAGGTGTTCCTTTTAGTAACTCCGCTGTGGTTTTTCCACTCGAATCACGACAACGAGATTCATGAAAGTTGATGTAAAAATCGACCCATGAATTGCCCGCGAATGTTAATTCGTGAATAACGATTCATGAAAAGTTGACGGTAAAAGTCGACCCATGAATTGTTGTCGACAAAAGTCGATAGACGAAGAACGATTCATGAAAAGTTGACGGTAAAAGTTGACCCATAAATTGTCTTCGATAAGCGAATAACGATTCATGAAAAGTTGACGGTAAAAGTCGACCCATGAATTGTTGACGACGAAAGTCGTTTTTCGGATCTCGACGACGAAAGTCGATTTTTGAATCTCGACGACGAAAGTCGTTAAGGAGTGGGCGGGTTAGTGGGCGGGTTAGTGGGCGGGTAGGTTAATGAGTAGGCGGGTTAGTGGGCGGGTAGGTTAAGGAGTGGGCGGGTAGGTTAAGGAGTGGGCGGGTTAGTGGGCGGGTTAGTGGGCGGGTAGGTTAAGGAGTGGGTTAGGATTTATGTAAGTCCAATCAACAGGTCCCGGAGGACCTGAAGACGGTTGTGCACTGTCCATCCGTTCCACTGACCGCTTTGAAACAGTGTGGGATCAGGAAGGATCCCGCCCCAAACTCTCCCATGCTCTATAATTGCTTTTTTTGGAGATGATTTTATTTATGTAGTTACGTATGTGTTCATTTATTTATTTATTTGTTTGTTTATTTATTTATTTATTTATTTATCTATCTATCTATATATTTATTTATTTATTTTTTTCTCTCCATTTGTGTACAACCATATGTGAATACTTGGAGAGACCCATATTCTGGTAGACCAGTGACATCTAGTGTTTAAAAGTATTAAGACCTCCTAATAAGTGTGTAGGTAGGTTCAAGGACGGCGCGGCCCCTGGAGGAGACCCCAAAGGGTCTGGTAGGCCGTCATATTTTTGTTAATTTCTGTTAAGGTCATAGGTATCTAGCCCCAAGTTTTAATATGACCTGTGTTTAGTTTTTAGGTCTTAAAATCCCCCCTGAACACTGGAAGGTCAAGAGGTCAGCCTGTCTGCCATAGACAGTAAAAAGATGAAAATATAAGAGTAAGGCTACAATGGGTAGGTTTTAGGTATAGAAAGGGGTTAGATGCCCAGGGGTGATGCCCAGGTGGTTGTGGTGGGTAGGGTTAGGTTAGGGTTAGGGTTAGGGTAGGGTTAGGGTTAGGGTTAGGGTTAGGGTTAGGGTTAGGTTAGGGTTAGGGTTAGGTAATAGGGTTATTTGCGAACTTGAGCCCCCCCCCCAGTTGAGCCCCCCCCCATATCTCCGCCCCCTTTGGTCCTAGGGGGTGGAGACTTCGTATTTATACTAATTAGGCCATGCCCAGTCGATTGGGCGTGGTCCCATGTCTCTAGCTCCTCCCCTTGTCGAGTTAGGATGTTGAGCCCCCTCCCATATGTCTGCCCCCTTTGGTCCTAGGGGGCGGAGACTTCGTATTTATACTAATTAGGCCACGCCCAGTCGATTGGGCGTAGTTTCATGTTTCTAGCTCCTCCCCTTGTTGAGTTAGGGTGTTGAGCCCCCCGCCATATATAGGACTTGGGTTTGACTTGTGTTTGAGTTGGGTGGGACTTGGGTGGGACTTGGGTGGGTGGGACTTGTGTTTGACTTGGGTTGGACTTGGGTGGGTGGGACTTGTGTTTGACTTGGGTTGGACTTGGGTGGGTGGGACTTGTGTTTGACTTGGGTGGGTGGGACTTGTGTTTGACTTGGGTGGGACTTGGGTGGGTGGGACTTGTGTTTGACTTGGGTGGGTGGGACTTGTGTTTGAGTTGGGTAGGACTTGGGTGGGACTTGGGTGGGTGGGACTTGTGTTTGACTTGGGTTGGACTTGGGTGGGTGGGACTTGTGTTTGACTTGGGTTTGAATTTTGGGTGGGACTTGGGTGGGTGGGACTTGTGTTTGACTTGGGTGGACTTGGGTGGGTGGGACTTGTGTTTGAGTTGGGTGGGACTTGGGTGGGACTTGGGTGGGTGGGACTTGTGTTTGACTTGGGTTGGACTTGGGTGGGTGGGACTTGTGTTTGACTTGGGTTTGATATTGAGTGGGACTTGGGTGGGTGGGACTTGTGTTTGACTTGGGTGGGACTTGGGTGGGTGGGACTTGTGTTTGAGTTGGGTGGGACTTGGGTGGGTGGGACTTGTGTTTGACTTGGGTGGGACTTGGGTGGGTGGGACTTGTTTGAGTTGGGTGGGACTTGGGTGGGTGGGACTTGTGTTTGACTTGGGTTGGACTTGGGTGGGTGGGTGGGACTTGTGTTTGACTTGGGTGGGACTTGGGTGGGTGGGACTTATGATTTGAATGGGTGGGACTTGTGTTTGACTTGGGTGGGACTCCAGCGCCACCAGGTGACGAGTTATGGTGTTGAGCCCCTCATATTAGGGTTGAGTTTTGCAGTTTTCAGGGCTATTTCAAGGGTTGAGTTTCGATGTGCTAGGGTTAGGTTTGGTAGGGTTAGGTTAGTTAGGATTTATGTAAGTCCAATCAACAGGTCCCGGAGGACCTGAAGACGGTTGTGCACTGTCCATCCGTTCCACTGACCGCTTTGAAACAGTGTGGGATCAGGAAGGATCCCGCCCCAAACTCTCCTTTGCTCTATAATTGCTTTTTTTGGAGATGGGTTAGGGTTAGGGTTAGGGTTAGGGTTAGGGTTAGGGTTAGGTTAGGGTTAGGGTTAGGGTTAGGGTTAGGGTTAGGTTAGGGTTAGGGTTAGGGTTAGGTTAGGTTAGGGTTAGGGTTAGGGTTAGGGTTAGTTAGGGTTAGGTAATAGGGTTATTTGCGAACTTGAGCCCCCCCCAGTTGAGCCCCCCCCCATATCTCCGCCCCCTTTGGTCCTACGGGGCGGAGACTTCGTATTTATACTAATTAGGCCACGCCCAGTCGATTGGGCGTGGTCCCATGTCTCTAGCTCCTCCCCTTTTTGAGTTATGGTGTTGAGCCCCCCCATATCTCCGCCCCCTTTGGTTTTAGGGGGCGGAGACTTCGTACTTATCCTAATTAGGCCACGCCCAGTCGATTGGGCGTGGTCCCATGTCTCTAGCTCCTCCCCTTGTCGAGTTAGGGTGTTGAGCCCCCTCCCATATGTCCGCCCCCTTTGGTTCTAGAAGGCGGAGACTTCGTACTTATCCTAATTAGGCCACGCCCAGTCGATTGGGCGTGGTCCCATCCCTCTAGCTCTTCTCCTTGTTGAGTTATTGTGTTGAGCCCCCCCATATATAGGACTTGGGTGGGTGGGATTTCTGACTTGGGTGGGTGGGACTTGTGTTTGAGTTGGGTGGGACTTGGGTGGGACTTGTGTTTGAGTTGGGTGGGAGTTGGGTGGGTGGGACTTGTGTTTGACTTGAGTGGGTGGGACTTGTGTTTGACTTGGGTTGGACTTGGGTGGGTGGGACTTGTGTTTGACATGGGTTGGACTTGGGTGGGTGGGACTTGTGTTTGACTTGGGTGGGACTTGTGTTTGACTTGGGTTGGACTTGGGTGGGTGGGACTTGTGTTTGACTTGGGTTGGACTTGGGTGGGTGGGACTTGTGTTTGACTTGGGTGGGACTGGGGTGGGTGGGACTTGTGTTTGACTTGGGTTGGACTTGCGTGGGTGGGACTTGTGTTCGACTTGGGTTGGACTTGCGTGGGTGGGACTTGTGTTTGACTTGGGTGGGACTGGGGTGGGTGGGACTTAGGTGGGTGGGACTTGTGTTTGACTTGGGTTGGACTTGGGTGGGTGGGACTTGTGTTTGACTTGGGTTGGACTTTTTTGTGGGATTTGAGTGGGACTTGGGTGGGTGGGTGGGACTTATGACTTAGGTGGGTGGGAGGGACTTATGACTTGGGTGGGTGGGACTTGTGTTTGACTTGGGTGGGTGGGACTTATGACTTGGGTGGGTGGGACTTGTGTTTGACTTGGGTGGGACTCCAGCGCCACCAGGTGACGAGTTATGGTGTTGAGCCCCCCATATTAGGGTTGAGTTTTGCAGTTTTCAGGGCTATTACAAGGGTTGAGTTTCACTGTGCTAGGGTTAGGTTAGGTAGGATTTATGTAAGTCCAATCAACAGGTCCCGGAGGACCTGAAGACGGTTGTGCACTGTCCATCCGTTCCACTGACCGCTTTGAAACAGTGTGGGATCAGGAAGGATCCCGCCCCAAACTCTCCTTTGCTCTATAATTGCTTTTTTTGGAGATGATTTTATTTATGTAGTTACGTATGTGTTCATTTATTTATTTATTCATTTATTTATCTATTTATCTATCTATATATTTATTTATTTATTTTTTTCTCTCCATTTGTGTACAACCATATGTGAATACTTGGAGAGACCCATATTCTGGTAGACCAGTGACATCTAGTGTTTAAAAGTATTAAGACCTCCTAATAAGTGTGTAGGTAGGTTCAAGGACGGCGCGGCCCCTGGAGGAGACCCCAAAGGGTCTGGCAGGCCGCCACATTTTTATTAATTTCTGTTAAGGTCATAGGTATCTAGCCCCAAGTTTTAATATGACCTGTGTTTAGTTTTTAGGTCTTAAAAAACCCCCCTGAACACTGGAAGGTCAAGAGGTCAGCCTGTCTGCCATAGACAGTAAAAAGATGAAAATATAAGAGTAAAGCTACAATGGGTAGGTTTTAGGTATAGAGAGGGGTTAGATGCCCAGGGGTGATGCCCAGGTGGTTGTGATGGGTAGGGTTAGGTGTAGAGAGGGGTCAGATGTCCAGGGGTGAGATGGGTAGGGTTAGATGTAGAGAGGGGTCAGATGTCCAAGAGTTAGGGTTAGGGTTAGGGTTAGGGTTAGGGTTAGGTTAGGTTAGGGTTAGGGTTAGGGTTAGGGTTAGGGTTAGGGTTAGGTTAGGGTTAGGGTTAGGGTTAGGTTAGGGTTAGGGTTAGGGTTAGGGTTAGGGTTAGGTTAGGGTTAGGGTTAGGGTTAGGGTTAGGTAATAGGGTTATTTGCGAACTTGAGCCCCCCCCCCAGTTGAGCCCCCCCCCATATCTCCGCCCCCTTTGGTCCTAGGGGGTGGAGACTTCGTATTTATACTAATTAGGCCATGCCCAGTCGATTGGGCGTGGTCCCATGTCTCTAGCTCCTCCCCTTGTCGAGTTAGGATGTTGAGCCCCCTCCCATATGTCTGCCCCCTTTGGTCCTAGGGGGCGGAGACTTCGTATTTATACTAATTAGGCCACGCCCAGTCGATTGGGCGTAGTTTCATGTTTCTAGCTCCTCCCCTTGTTGAGTTAGGGTGTTGAGCCCCCCGCCATATATAGGACTTGGGTTTGACTTGTGTTTGAGTTGGGTGGGACTTGGGTGGGACTTGGGTGGGTGGGACTTGTGTTTGACTTGGGTTGGACTTGGGTGGGTGGGACTTGTGTTTGACTTGGGTTGGACTTGGGTGGGTGGGACTTGTGTTTGACTTGGGTGGGTGGGACTTGTGTTTGACTTGGGTGGGACTTGGGTGGGTGGGACTTGTGTTTGACTTGGGTGGGTGGGACTTGTGTTTGAGTTGGGTAGGACTTGGGTGGGACTTGGGTGGGTGGGACTTGTGTTTGACTTGGGTTGGACTTGGGTGGGTGGGACTTGTGTTTGACTTGGGTTTGAATTTTGGGTGGGACTTGGGTGGGTGGGACTTGTGTTTGACTTGGGTGGACTTGGGTGGGTGGGACTTGTGTTTGAGTTGGGTGGGACTTGGGTGGGACTTGGGTGGGTGGGACTTGTGTTTGACTTGGGTTGGACTTGGGTGGGTGGGACTTGTGTTTGACTTGGGTTTGATATTGAGTGGGACTTGGGTGGGTGGGACTTGTGTTTGACTTGGGTGGGACTTGGGTGGGTGGGACTTGTGTTTGAGTTGGGTGGGACTTGGGTGGGTGGGACTTGTGTTTGACTTGGGTGGGACTTGGGTGGGTGGGACTTGTTTGAGTTGGGTGGGACTTGGGTGGGTGGGACTTGTGTTTGACTTGGGTTGGACTTGGGTGGGTGGGTGGGACTTGTGTTTGACTTGGGTGGGACTTGGGTGGGTGGGACTTATGATTTGAATGGGTGGGACTTGTGTTTGACTTGGGTGGGACTCCAGCGCCACCAGGTGACGAGTTATGGTGTTGAGCCCCTCATATTAGGGTTGAGTTTTGCAGTTTTCAGGGCTATTTCAAGGGTTGAGTTTCGATGTGCTAGGGTTAGGTTTGGTAGGGTTAGGTTAGTTAGGATTTATGTAAGTCCAATCAACAGGTCCCGGAGGACCTGAAGACGGTTGTGCACTGTCCATCCGTTCCACTGACCGCTTTGAAACAGTGTGGGATCAGGAAGGATCCCGCCCCAAACTCTCCTTTGCTCTATAATTGCTTTTTTTGGAGATGGGTTAGGGTTAGGGTTAGGGTTAGGGTTAGGGTTAGGGTTAGGGTTAGGGTTAGGTTAGGGTTAGGGTTAGGGTTAGGGTTAGGGTTAGGTTAGGGTTAGGGTTAGGGTTAGGGTTAGGGTTAGGGTTAGGGTTAGGGTTAGGTTAGGGTTAGGGTTAGGGTTAGGGTTAGGGTTAGGGTTAGGGTTAGGGTTAGGGTTAGGGTTAGGGTTAGGGTTAGGGTTAGGGTTAGGGTTAGGGTTAGGGTTAGGGTTAGGGTTAGGTTAGGGTTAGGGTTAGGTTAGGGTTAGGGTTAGGGTTAGGGTTAGGGTTAGGGTTAGGGTTAGGTTAGGGTTAGGGTTAGGGTTAGGTTAGGGTAGGTTAGGGTTAGGGTTAGGGTTAGGTTAGGGTTAGGGTTAGGGTTAGGGTTAGGGTTAGGGTTAGGGTTAGGGTTAGGGTTAGGGTTAGGGTTAGGGTTAGGGTTAGGGTTAGGGTTAGGGTTAGGGTTAGGGTTAGGGTTAGGGTTAGGGTTAGGGTTAGGGTTAGGGTTAGGGTTAGGGTTAGGGTTAGGGTTAGGGTTAGGGTTAGGGTTAGGTTAGGGTTAGGGTTAGGGTTAGGGTTAGGGTTAGGGTTAGGGTTAGGGTTAGGGTTAGGGTTAGGGTTAGGGTTAGGGTTAGGGTTAGGTTAGGGTTAGGTTAGGGTTAGGTTAGGGTTAGGTTAGGGTTAGGGTTAGGTTAGGTTAGGGTTAGGGTTAGGGTTAGGGTTAGGGTTAGGGTTAGGGTTAGGGTTAGGGTTAGGGTTAGGGTTAGGGTTAGGGTTAGGGTTAGGGTTAGGGTTAGGGTTAGTTAGGGTTAGGGTTAGGGTTAGGTTAGGTTAGGGTTAGGGTTAGGGTTAGGGTTAGGGTTAGGGTTAGGGTTAGGGTTAGGGTTAGGGTTAGGGTTAGGGTTAGGGTTAGGGTTAGGGTTAGGGTTAGGGTTAGGGTTAGGGTTAGGTTAGGGTTAGGTTAGGGTTAGGGTTAGGGTTAGGGTTAGGGTTAGGTTAGGTTAGGTTAGGTTAGGGTTAGGTTAGGTTAGGGTTAGGGTTAGGTTAGGGTTAGGGTTAGGTTAGGTTAGGGTTAGGGTTAGGTTAGGTTAGGGTTAGGGTTAGGGTTAGGGTTAGGGTTAGGGTTAGGGTTAGGGTTAGGGTTAGGGTTAGGGTTAGGGTTAGGGTTAGGGTTAGGGTTAGGGTTAGGGTTAGGGTTAGGGTTAGGGTTAGGGTTAGGGTTAGGTTAGGGTTAGGGTTAGGGTTAGGGTTAGGGTTAGGGTTAGGGTTAGGTTAGGGTTAGGGTTAGGGTTAGGGTTAGGGTTAGGGTTAGGGTTAGGGTTAGGGTTAGGGTTAGGTTAGGGTTAGGGTTAGGGTTAGGTTAGGGTTAGGGTTAGGGTTAGGGTTAGGGTAGGGTTAGGGTTAGGGTTAGGGTTAGGGTTAGGGTTAGGGTTAGGGTTAGGGTTAGGGTTAGGGTTAGGGTTAGGGTTAGGGTTAGGGTTAGGGTTAGGGTTAGGGTTAGGTTAGGGTTAGGGTTAGGGTTAGGGTAGGTTAGGGTTAGGTTAGGGTTAGGGTTAGGTTAGGGTTAGGGTTAGGTTAGGGTTAGGGTTAGGTTAGGGTTAGGGTTAGGGTTAGGGTTAGGGTTAGGGTTAGGGTTAGGGTTAGGGTTAGGTTAGGGTTAGGGTTAGTTAGGGTTAGGGTTAGGGTTAGGGTTAGGGTTAGGGTTAGGGTTAGGGTTAGGGTTAGGGTTAGGGTTAGGGTTAGGTTAGGGTTAGGGTTAGGGTTAGGGTTAGGGTTAGGGTTAGGGTTAGGGTTAGGGTTAGGTTAGGTTAGGGTTAGGGTAGGGTTAGGGTTAGGGTTAGGGTTAGGTTAGGGTTAGGGTTAGGGTTAGGGTTAGGGTTAGGTTAGGTTAGGTTAGGTTAGGGTTAGGGTTAGGGTTAGGGTTAGGGTTAGGGTTAGGGTTAGGGTTAGGGTTAGGTTAGGGTTAGGGTTAGGGTTAGGGTTAGGGTTAGGGTTAGGGTTAGGGTTAGGGTTAGGGTTAGGGTTAGGGTTAGGGTTAGGGTTAGGTTAGGGTTAGGGTTAGGGTTAGGTTAGGGTTAGGGTTAGGGTTAGGGTTAGGTTAGGGTTAGGGTTAGGGTTAGGGTTAGGGTTAGGGTTAGGTTAGGGTTAGGGTTAGGGTTAGGGTTAGGGTTAGGGTTAGGTTAGGGTTAGGGTTAGGGTTAGTTAGGGTTAGGTTAGGGTTAGGGTTAGGTTAGGTTAGGTTAGGGTTAGGGTTAGGGTTAGGGTTAGGGTTAGGGTTAGGGTTAGGGTTAGGGTTAGGGTTAGGGTTAGGGTTAGGGTTAGGGTTAGGGTTAGGGTTAGGTTAGGGTTAGGGTTAGGGTTAGGGTTAGGGTTAGGGTTAGGGTTAGGGTTAGGGTTAGGGTTAGGGTTAGGGTTAGGGTTAGGGTTAGGGTTAGGGTTAGGGTTAGGGTTAGGGTTAGGGTTAGGGTTAGGGTTAGGGTTAGGGTTAGGTTAGGGTTAGGGTTAGGGTTAGGGTTAGGGTTAGGGTTAGGGTTAGGTTAGGTTAGGGTTAGGTTAGGGTTAGGTTAGGTTAGGTTAGGGTTAGGGTTAGGGTTAGGGTTAGGGTTAGGGTTAGGGTTAGGGTTAGGGTTAGGGTTAGGGTTAGGGTTAGGGTTAGGTTAGGGTTAGGGTTAGGGTTAGGGTTAGGGTTAGGGTTAGGTTAGGGTTAGGGTTAGGGTTAGGGTTAGGGTTAGGGTTAGGGTTAGGGTTAGGGTTAGGGTTAGGGTTAGGGTTAGGGTTAGGGTTAGGGTTAGGGTTAGGGTTAGGGTTAGGGTTAGGGTTAGGGTTAGGGTTAGGGTTAGGGTTAGGGTTAGGGTTAGGGTTAGGGTTAGGGTTAGGGTTAGGGTTAGGGTTAGGGTTAGGGTTAGGGTTAGGTTAGGGTTAGGGTTAGGGTTAGGGTTAGGGTTAGGGTTAGGGTTAGGGTTAGGGTTAGGGTTAGGGTTAGGGTTAGGGTTAGGGTTAGGGTTAGGGTTAGGGTTAGGGTTAGGGTTAGGGTTAGGGTTAGGGTTAGGGTTAGGGTTAGGGTTAGGGTTAGGGTTAGGGTTAGGGTTAGGGTTAGGGTTAGGGTTAGGGTTAGGGTTAGGGTTAGGGTTAGGGTTAGGGTTAGGGTTAGGGTTAGGGTTAGGGTTAGGGTTAGGGTTAGGGTTAGGTTAGGGTTAGGGTTAGGGTTAGGTTAGGGTTAGGGTTAGGGTTAGGGTTAGGGTTAGGGTTAGGGTTAGGGTTAGGGTTAGGGTTAGGGTTAGGGTTAGGGTTAGGGTTAGGGTTAGGGTTAGGGTTAGGGTTAGGGTTAGGGTTAGGTTAGGGTTAGGGTTAGGGTTAGGTTAGGGTTAGGGTTAGGGTTAGGGTTAGGGTTAGGGTTAGGGTTAGGGTTAGGGTTAGGGTTAGGGTTAGGGTTAGGGTTAGGGTTAGGGTTAGGGTTAGGGTTAGGGTTAGGGTTAGGGTTAGGGTTAGGGTTAGGGTTAGGGTTAGGGTTAGGGTTAGGGTTAGGGTTAGGGTTAGGGTTAGGGTTAGGGTTAGGGTTAGGGTTAGGGTTAGGGTTAGGGTTAGGGTTAGGGTTAGGGTTAGGGTTAGGGTTAGGGTTAGGGTTAGGGTTAGGGTTAGGGTTAGGGTTAGGGTTAGGGTTAGGGTTAGGGTTAGGGTTAGGGTTAGGGTTAGGGTTAGGGTTAGGGTTAGGGTTAGGGTTAGGGTTAGGGTTAGGGTTAGGGTTAGGGTTAGGGTTAGGGTTAGGGTTAGGGTTAGGGTTAGGGTTAGGGTTAGGGTTAGGGTTAGGGTTAGGGTTAGGTTAGGGTTAGGGTTAGGGTTAGGGTTAGGGTTAGGGTTAGGGTTAGGGTTAGGGTTAGGGTTAGGGTTAGGGTTAGGGTTAGGGTTAGGGTTAGGGTTAGGGTTAGGGTTAGGGTTAGGGTTAGGGTTAGGGTTAGGGTTAGGGTTAGGGTTAGGGTTAGGGTTAGGGTTAGGGTTAGGGTTAGGGTTAGGGTTAGGGTTAGGGTTAGGGTTAGGGTTAGGGTTAGGGTTAGGGTTAGGGTTAGGGTTAGGGTTAGGGTTAGGGTTAGGGTTAGGGTTAGGGTTAGGGTTAGGGTTAGGGTTAGGGTTAGGGTTAGGGTTAGGGTTAGGGTTAGGGTTAGGGTTAGGGTTAGGGTTAGGGTTAGGGTTAGGGTTAGGGTTAGGGTTAGGGTTAGGGTTAGGGTTAGGGTTAGGGTTAGGGTTAGGGTTAGGGTTAGGGTTAGGGTTAGGGTTAGGGTTAGGGTTAGGGTTAGGGTTAGGGTTAGGGTTAGGGTTAGGGTTAGGGTTAGGGTTAGGGTTAGGGTTAGGGTTAGGGTTAGGGTTAGGGTTAGGGTTAGGGTTAGGTTAGGGTTAGGGTTAGGGTTAGGGTTAGGGTTAGGGTTAGGGTTAGGGTTAGGGTTAGGGTTAGGGTTAGGGTTAGGGTTAGGGTTAGGGTTAGGGTTAGGGTTAGGGTTAGGGTTAGGGTTAGGGTTAGGTTAGGGTTAGGGTTAGGGTTAGGGTTAGGGTTAGGGTTAGGGTTAGGGTTAGGGTTAGGGTTAGGGTTAGGGTTAGGGTTAGGGTTAGGGTTAGGGTTAGGGTTAGGGTTAGGGTTAGGGTTAGGGTTAGGGTTAGGGTTAGGGTTAGGGTTAGGGTTAGGGTTAGGGTTAGGGTTAGGGTTAGGGTTAGGGTTAGGGTTAGGGTTAGGGTTAGGGTTAGGGTTAGGGTTAGGGTTAGGGTTAGGGTTAGGGTTAGGGTTAGGGTTAGGGTTAGGGTTAGGGTTAGGGTTAGGGTTAGGGTTAGGGTTAGGGTTAGGGTTAGGGTTAGGGTTAGGGTTAGGGTTAGGGTTAGGGTTAGGGTTAGGGTTAGGGTTAGGGTTAGGGTTAGGGTTAGGGTTAGGGTTAGGGTTAGGGTTAGGGTTAGGGTTAGGGTTAGGGTTAGGGTTAGGGTTAGGGTTAGGGTTAGGGTTAGGGTTAGGGTTAGGGTTAGGGTTAGGGTTAGGGTTAGGGTTAGGGTTAGGGTTAGGGTTAGGGTTAGGGTTAGGGTTAGGGTTAGGGTTAGGGTTAGGGTTAGGGTTAGGGTTAGGGTTAGGGTTAGGGTTAGGGTTAGGGTTAGGGTTAGGGTTAGGGTTAGGGTTAGGGTTAGGGTTAGGGTTAGGGTTAGGGTTAGGGTTAGGGTTAGGGTTAGGGTTAGGGTTAGGGTTAGGGTTAGGGTTAGGGTTAGGGTTAGGGTTAGGGTTAGGGTTAGGGTTAGGGTTAGGGTTAGGGTTAGGGTTAGGGTTAGGGTTAGGGTTAGGGTTAGGGTTAGGGTTAGGGTTAGGGTTAGGGTTAGGGTTAGGGTTAGGGTTAGGGTTAGGGTTAGGGTTAGGGTTAGGGTTAGGGTTAGGGTTAGGGTTAGGGTTAGGGTTAGGGTTAGGGTTAGGGTTAGGGTTAGGGTTAGGGTTAGGGTTAGGGTTAGGGTTAGGGTTAGGGTTAGGGTTAGGGTTAGGGTTAGGGTTAGGGTTAGGGTTAGGGTTAGGGTTAGGGTTAGGGTTAGGGTTAGGGTTAGGGTTAGGGTTAGGGTTAGGGTTAGGGTTAGGGTTAGGGTTAGGGTTAGGGTTAGGGTTAGGGTTAGGGTTAGGGTTAGGGTTAGGGTTAGGGTTAGGGTTAGGGTTAGGGTTAGGGTTAGGGTTAGGGTTAGGGTTAGGGTTAGGGTTAGGGTTAGGGTTAGGGTTAGGGTTAGGGTTAGGGTTAGGGTTAGGTTAGGGTTAGGGTTAGGGTTAGGGTTAGGGTTAGGGTTAGGGTTAGGGTTAGGGTTAGGGTTAGGGTTAGGGTTAGGGTTAGGGTTAGGGTTAGGGTTAGGGTTAGGGTTAGGGTTAGGGTTAGGGTTAGGGTTAGGGTTAGGGTTAGGGTTAGGGTTAGGGTTAGGGTTAGGGTTAGGGTTAGGGTTAGGGTTAGGGTTAGGGTTAGGGTTAGGGTTAGGGTTAGGGTTAGGGTTAGGGTTAGGGTTAGGGTTAGGGTTAGGGTTAGGGTTAGGGTTAGGGTTAGGGTTAGGGTTAGGGTTAGGGTTAGGGTTAGGGTTAGGGTTAGGGTTAGGGTTAGGGTTAGGGTTAGGGTTAGGGTTAGGGTTAGGGTTAGGGTTAGGGTTAGGGTTAGGGTTAGGGTTAGGGTTAGGGTTAGGGTTAGGGTTAGGGTTAGGGTTAGGGTTAGGGTTAGGGTTAGGGTTAGGGTTAGGGTTAGGGTTAGGGTTAGGGTTAGGGTTAGGGTTAGGGTTAGGGTTAGGGTTAGGGTTAGGGTTAGGGTTAGGGTTAGGGTTAGGGTTAGGGTTAGGGTTAGGGTTAGGGTTAGGGTTAGGGTTAGGGTTAGGGTTAGGGTTAGGGTTAGGGTTAGGGTTAGGGTTAGGGTTAGGGTTAGGGTTAGGGTTAGGGTTAGGGTTAGGGTTAGGGTTAGGGTTAGGGTTAGGGTTAGGGTTAGGGTTAGGGTTAGGGTTAGGGTTAGGGTTAGGGTTAGGGTTAGGGTTAGGGTTAGGGTTAGGGTTAGGGTTAGGGTTAGGGTTAGGGTTAGGGTTAGGGTTAGGGTTAGGGTTAGGGTTAGGGTTAGGGTTAGGGTTAGGGTTAGGGTTAGGGTTAGGGTTAGGGTTAGGGTTAGGGTTAGGGTTAGGGTTAGGGTTAGGGTTAGGGTTAGGGTTAGGGTTAGGGTTAGGGTTAGGGTTAGGGTTAGGGTTAGGGTTAGGGTTAGGGTTAGGGTTAGGGTTAGGGTTAGGGTTAGGGTTAGGGTTAGGGTTAGGGTTAGGGTTAGGGTTAGGGTTAGGGTTAGGGTTAGGGTTAGGGTTAGGGTTAGGGTTAGGGTTAGGGTTAGGGTTAGGGTTAGGGTTAGGGTTAGGGTTAGGGTTAGGGTTAGGGTTAGGGTTAGGGTTAGGGTTAGGGTTAGGGTTAGGGTTAGGGTTAGGGTTAGGGTTAGGGTTAGGGTTAGGGTTAGGGTTAGGGTTAGGGTTAGGGTTAGGGTTAGGGTTAGGGTTAGGGTTAGGGTTAGGGTTAGGGTTAGGGTTAGGGTTAGGGTTAGGGTTAGGGTTAGGGTTAGGGTTAGGGTTAGGGTTAGGGTTAGGGTTAGGGTTAGGGTTAGGGTTAGGGTTAGGGTTAGGGTTAGGGTTAGGGTTAGGGTTAGGGTTAGGGTTAGGGTTAGGGTTAGGGTTAGGGTTAGGGTTAGGGTTAGGGTTAGGGTTAGGGTTAGGGTTAGGGTTAGGGTTAGGGTTAGGGTTAGGGTTAGGGTTAGGGTTAGGGTTAGGGTTAGGGTTAGGGTTAGGGTTAGGGTTAGGGTTAGGGTTAGGGTTAGGGTTAGGGTTAGGGTTAGGGTTAGGGTTAGGGTTAGGGTTAGGGTTAGGGTTAGGGTTAGGGTTAGGGTTAGGGTTAGGGTTAGGGTTAGGGTTAGGGTTAGGGTTAGGGTTAGGGTTAGGGTTAGGGTTAGGGTTAGGGTTAGGGTTAGGGTTAGGGTTAGGGTTAGGGTTAGGGTTAGGGTTAGGGTTAGGGTTAGGGTTAGGGTTAGGGTTAGGGTTAGGGTTAGGGTTAGGGTTAGGGTTAGGGTTAGGGTTAGGGTTAGGGTTAGGGTTAGGGTTAGGGTTAGGGTTAGGGTTAGGGTTAGGGTTAGGGTTAGGGTTAGGGTTAGGGTTAGGGTTAGGGTTAGGGTTAGGGTTAGGGTTAGGGTTAGGGTTAGGGTTAGGGTTAGGGTTAGGGTTAGGGTTAGGGTTAGGGTTAGGGTTAGGGTTAGGGT
>CM077179.1:92813-147813 GCA_039654105.1 Coreius guichenoti
ATATGTGTGTGTGTGGGGGGGGGTTAGGGTTAATGTGTTTAACCCTAATGTAGGGTTAATGTGTGTGTGTGTGTGTGTGTGTATAGGTTTAGGAGTAGGGTTATTGTGTGTGTGTGTGTGTGTGTGTGTGTGTGTGTGTGTGTGTGTGTGTGGGTTGGGGGGGGGGGGGGGGGTTAGGGGTAGGGTTAGTGTGTGTGTGTGTGTGTGTGTGGGGGGGGTTAGGGTTAATGTGTTTAACCCTAATGTAGGGTTAATGTGTGTGTGTGTGTGTGTGTGTGTGTGTGTGTTACCCTGTGTCTTCCGTTGGTTTCAGTGTAAACTGGAGCTGGTTAGTCACTGGTTGATCTTTCAGCCTGTATTTCACAGTTACTGCTCCCTCTGTCTTTCCTGAACTCTATGATGAGGGTGAAAGAAAGCAACGTGAGCGTTTGATGATTTTACACAGCTCTTCAACGACGTTCTTACACGGGCCAGTGTCGCATCACATCTGGGTTAGGACAGGCTGTCTTTCACAGAACCACACAAATGATTGACATATATTTGGTCTCCAAAAGCCCTTTAAATTAGACCATTAAAAAGCTTTGACCTGTCCTTTCAGCTGAGCGTAGATGAGCGCCCTCTGACCCTGGAACAGGGCACTGATGGGTGGGGACAGCATGTCCACCGTAACGCCCTCGGGAACGGTCCAGTCCACAGTGATATTATCCACGGCCGGTTGAAGAGCAAACCGGAGCGACTGCATCACCTGACAGAGAAGGACAAGAGAGGGTGTTGAATACAAACCCTGAACATCTTGTGCTGATTCTGTCCACAGCAGATCTTACTTTGGGCTGCATGCGGTCAGTGCCTGTGATGAACTGAGCGTGACCAGAACCTTCTCTGGCCATTCCTGTGATGAGAGCCGTACTCGCACCCTCACCAATCCCGAAGGAGAAACACCTGAAACACATGACCGTCTGACATGAACTAAACCTGAAGTGACCCACCGTGATATCAGTGAAGGAGGAGGAGTGAGACGTGTGCGCCCACCTGTGTGAGTAAGCGTGACTTTTCACCAGGTCCAGCAACTCTTTAGTGTTCCACACCTCTCCATCAGTGAAGATGAACAGCTGAGAGAGAATCAGTGTCAGGCTGAGGAAAACACCTCACCGATGATCAGAAGGAGTGTGGAGAAGTTTGGCTGTACCTGTCGGGGGTGATCCGGGTAAGAGGGCTGACTGTAGATGTGTTTCAGAGGCTGAAGGATCTCAGTGCCGCCCATGTCTGCCTTCATGGTCTTTACTCTCTTTAGAGCCTCTTCCATCGTGTCCTCGCTGTACACAACACTCTGACTGCAATGACACACACACAGTCTCTCACAAAACCACCGCTAACCACATGAGATCATTCCTGAAGAACAACTAACATATGATGTTTTATTAAAGTTTGGGAGCACGTTCAGATAATTAACACGAGTGGAGAGCACTCAGCAATCAACACTAAGAGGTGTATATAAAAAAAAAATATATATATATATATATATATATATATATATATATATATATATATATATATATATATATATATTCAGCAGTCTCACCTCAATTCGTTGACAGTTTATCAGCATCCCTCCACCATCCCTTCTCCACACTTCTAGGCCTAGCCTACATGTACACGGGTATTTTTATAAACAGAGTTTTTCGCTCCTCAGTTTAAAAAACAAATCGCGTCCACATGAAAACGCAAAACACGCTATGAAGCGCTGTCAAGAGCATGCCTAACCAACAGGTGGCAATATAACCCTAACCGTAAAGCCATGTTGGCCAATCAGAAGTCTGGAAAAAATGTTATTGCCGGTTGAAGACGCAACAAGCCAAAACCTCCGGTTTCACTGTCCACACGACAACACTGCAACCAGAGTTTCTAAAAATGTTCACCCTGGCAGGAGTTTTCAGAAAAGTTTGGTTTCAGTATCCAGATACTGTGTTTGCGTGTGGACGAACGGCATAACCGCAAAGAAAAAGCTGTGGTTTTGAAAATACCCGTGTTTGTGTGGACAGGGCCTAGTCCTAACCATTTACATACGGGGGGAGTATTCTGGGTTCGGGCCAAATTCCGAGCTTGGAGCCCTCCCCCCGGACAGCACGCCAAATACGCATTAAACTTTACTCCCTCTAATTGTATGTAAGTGTGAACTCGTGAACTGGTTACTGACGGGAAGAAGGACTCAAAGTGAGAGCCGAATCCATAGATGTTGAAGTAGCATCCCATGGGAAGACTCTTCAGCAGCAGCAGCAGCGTGTCCTAGAGAGACGCATGTACAGTGAGTACAGTAGAGAGACGCATGTACAGTGAGTACAGTAGAGACGCATATACAGTGAGTACAGTAGAGACGCATGTACAGTGAGTACAGTAGAGAGACGCATGTACAGTGAGTACAGTAGAGACGCATGTACAGTGAGTACAGTAGAGACGCATGTACAGTGAGTACAGTAGAGAGACGCATGTACAGTGAGTACAGTAGAGAGACGCATGTACAGTGAGTACAGTAGAGACGCATGTGCAGTGAGTACAGTAGAGACGCATGTGCAGTGAGTACAGTAGAGAGCCGCATGTGCAGTGAGTACAGTAGAGAGCCGCATGTACAGTGAGTACAGTAGAGACGCATGTACAGTGAGTACAGTAGAGAGACGCATGTACAGTGAGTACAGTAGAGACGCATGTGCAGTGAGTACAGTAGAGAGACGCATGTACAGTGAGTACAGTAGAGAGCCGCATGTACAGTGAGTACAGTAGAGACATGTACAGTAGAGACGCATGTACAGTGAGTACAGTAGAGACGCATGTGCAGTGAGTACAGTAGAGAGCCGCATGTACAGTGAGTACAGTAGAGACGCATGTACAGTGAGTACAGTAGAGACGCATGTGCAGTGAGTACAGTAGAGACGCATGTGCAGTGAGTACAGTAGAGAGCCGCATGTACAGTGAGTACAGTAGAGACGCATGTACAGTGAGTACAGCAGAGACACATGTACAGTGAGTACAGTAGAGAGCCGCATGTACAGTGAGTACAGCAGAGACACATGTACAGTGAGTACAGTAGAGACGCATGTACAGTGAGTACAGTAGAGACGCATGTACAGTGAGTACAGTAGAGAGACGCATGTACAGTGAGTACAGTAGAGAGCCGCATGTACAGTGAGTACAGTAGAGACATGTACAGTAGAGACGCATGTACAGTGAGTACAGTAGAGAGACGCATGTACAGTGAGTACAGTAGAGAGACACATGTACAGTGAGTACAGTAGAGACATGTACAGTAGAGACGCATGTACAGTGAGTACAGTAGAGAGACGCATGTACAGTGAGTGCAGTAGAGACGCATGTACAGTGAGTACAGTAGAGAGACGCATGTACAGTGAGTACAGTAGAAAGACGCATGTACAGTGAGTACAGTAGAGATGCATGTACAGTGAGTACAGTAGAGAGATGCATGTACAGTGGTTGCAGTGACTCAGTACATCTCAAATGTCACATCTGAAATCCTAAATCTTACTCTTGCACTGTCGATGCGCATCTGTGCGTCTTTCCCATGATGCATCATGCAGTCCATACTGCCGGATCTGTCAACCACAAAAACGAACTCGCCTTGAGATGCCAATGATGACATCACGTCCGCAGGGAACTCTGGGTACAAACTGATCATGAGCACCGGGTCGCCCATCAGAGACCCTGAAACAGAGACGGTGTAAACAGGGTAAGAGGGTGTAAATGGCCTGAATCCTGTATGAACTGTGTCTCTATCCTGCAGAGCAAATCAAACTCCCTGAATAACTAATCAAGCCCTGTGTGCAAACTCGCATATGATGCACCCTAAACATCAGAGATCAGTGCGGTTCTGTGCACAGTATTACCCACAAACCCTTGAGCTGTGGAGGAGACACCATCAAAAAGATTTATTTATCCTCATTATAGTTCATTTACATCATTATGTGAAACCATTAGAAGAGTTTCTCCACACGACTTACATCATGTAACCTCTTTTCTCTCTAATACAGTAGTAAGAATTATTAATAGTCTAAATGAAATGTGGAGTAAACAGGATAATTTCTCTTGTTGTAGGGCGAAGTCAGCAGTCTTTAATCGCTCAGTGAGAGAACTGCCATCATGACGAAATTCTGTGCAATGTGGGATATATTACATTACAGTTGTGAGTGTGAAGCTTCAACAGAATGACTGTCTTCTTGCCTACGATGACTTGATTTTCATTTTAGGGTGAACTAACCCTTTAACTCACACATTAAAAGTATATTTATTCATGTACAAACAAAAACCTCTACCTGGCTGAGCCGCGGCCGCTCCGGCCTCCACGACAGCAGTGGGCTGATGGGTATTCTCATAGTACAGAAGCAGCTCTACATCCTTATCAAACCGGTGACCAGCACTCAGAGTCACCTGCACACACCATTACAGGCTTCTGGAAACTGTGACGGCAAGTGCATAAAAACTGTACACTCTCACAAACACACACACACACACACACACACGTTGGTGCAACTACATTATGAGGTCATTCCATAGACGTAATGGTTTTTATACTGTACAAACTGTACATTCTATCCTCCTACACTACCCCTACCCATCACATACACACACACACACACACACACACTACCCCTAAACCTACCCATCACACACACACACACACACACTCACTCACTCACTCTCACACACACATACTCACACTCACACACACACACACTCACTCACACACACACTCACTCACACACACACTCACACACACACTCACTCACACACACACACTCACACACACACTCACTCACACACTCACTCACACACACACACTCAGTACCGTGGCGCGAGTGTGCTGTGCGTCAAGGAACACCAGAGGATCCAGAGGGCAGCTGGACTCCAGTCTGGAGATGCGGTCTGACGATCTCACATCCACACTCAGAGACAGTGTGTAGGGAATAACACTCGCTGAGGAAACTTCTGGAACACCAGCGGCTGAAGCTGAGACAATCACACACAGATAGAACCCAGTATTCAATGAACACAGCTTTGATCACAGGAATAAATTACACTTTACTATATATTCACACAGAAAATAGCTGATTTACACTGGAGTAATATTTCACTGTTTTACTGTATTTATGATCAGATAAATGAGCAGAAGAGACTCTTTCAGAAACATTTGACCGGTAGTGTGACTGTGGAAGTTAGAGGTTTGACTACATCAAATCACTGCTTTCTGGGAAGAATAGTTTCATGAAAAGATGTTACGTCTTGTACGTTTGTTTTGGTTATGTTTTCATAATCTTTGCTGCTTTAAATCAAACAGAACTGATTTTTTAAAATCATGTAGAAATACACAGAGGTAAAAACACTAGTGAAGATGAGGACAGTCAGTGTTGTGGCCTGTATATGATTATGATCGTGCGGTCCTGTGATCTGTGTCTGTGTGTGTGTGTGTGTGTGTGTTTGCTGAGATCACCTGCGGGTGTGTATCTGGGGTTGAGTACGGCTGGCAGACAGAAGCGCAGCGCGTGGTCGGCCTGAACGCTGAGCTCCATCACATAGATGATGGTGATGACGGCGATCTGACCCGGAGACAAACACCCGACACTCAGCTTGAACACATCCGAACTCTCATCGCTCTCTTCCAGCAGAAACGCCTGCTGACCCGAACTCACAGCATCATCATACTGATCCCGCGCCTGAAGAGACAAACACACAAGAGCCACCGGTCATCACCTGATCTCAGTCTGACCACAAACGCACCAGAGCCACCGGTCATCACCTGATCTCAGTCTGACCACAAACACACCAGAGCCACCGGTCATCACCTGATCTCAGTCTGAGCACAAACACACCAGAGCCACCGCTCATCACCTGATCTCAGTCTGAGCACAAACACACCAGAGCCACCGCTCATCACCTGATCTCAGTCTGACCACAAACACACCAGAGCCACCGCTCATCACCTGATCTCAGTCTGACCACAAACACACCAAACACACCAGAGCCACCAGTCATCACCTGATCTCAGTCTGACCACAAACACACCAGAGCCACCGCTCATCACCTGATCTCAGTCTGACCACAAACACACAAAACACACCAGAGCCACCGGTCATCACCTGATCTCAGTCTGACCACAAACACACCAAACACACCAGAGCCACCGGTCATCACCTGATCTCAGTCTGACCACAAACACACCAGAGCCACCGGTCATCACCTGATCTCAGTCTGACCACAAACACACCAGAGCCACCGGTTTTCTAATGGTGTGCATTTCTGGGGTCACCTGAGGGCCAACTATATCAGACACAACAGCAAAGCTGAAAGCTGTGAGATTTCACGATCAAACAGAGAAGGCCATTCATAACACAGGTACTTTACATGAACAAGCCTTAAAGGGGACATATCATGAAAATCTGACTTTTTCCGTGTTTAAGTGCTATAATCGGGTCCCCGGTGCATCTACCAACCCAGAAAACGTGAAACAGGATAATCCAGTAACTGTGTTTTGGTAACCCTTTTTCTGCAAGCATGTGAAAAAACGAGCCGCTCAGATTTCTCTCCCCTTCTGATGTAGGAAGGGGATCTATTATAATATTACTGGCCATTAATCTGCATGTTTCCACCCACGGCGCTGACGGACTGTCCCGTATTACCATAGTTTCGCCCTCACCCGGTTGAACACTGTCCGCCATTTTCCCCGCGCTCGAAGCCGCTGTAGAGACAACACTGTCCTGAGCGCAACGCAGGAGCATCGCCTGAACGAGGGACAGTTCAAGGCAGGTTCTGCTAAACAGTTAAAGCTCAAGGATGGATCAGTACCAACTGTTGGTGATCCAGCTTACAGTCTCCGGAGCGACACTGGTCACGGCAGTCATGAAAGGGAGAGTGCGCGCTTTATTACAGTTCATCAGAGTTGTTCTACAGATATAAAGTTTACTAGTTTATTAAGGTCCCCCTGAAAAGGCATAAGGTCTGTATATATTTGTTTCCTGTTAGTTGTAAGGAGTGTTTTGTGTAATTCGCTGCTGATGATAATGCAAGGGAGAGAGAGAGGTTATGGATAAGACTTTAATACGCACTTCTTGTGTTTTATTCAGCTCTTACGGTGATTTTCTGGAGTGAAAACGGACGCTTCATCCTTTTGTGCGATGAACAATAAACTTTATAAAACTCATCAGTTACGTTTTGGCCATCATTCGGACAGGGTCCGCTACAACAGGCTTGTACTAATAGTGGATAAAAGCAAGATGGCAACATAAGTTATAACCGTAATTAAACGAAGCTATCCCTGTTCTGGCTCTGTGGGCATTATCGTCCGAGTCCGGTTCGAACTGAACACCGCTAGTTTCTGACATGTTCTGTTGTTGCTGTTGTTGCACGAGCTCTTGAAGCTCCGCCCTCTTCTTGAAAGGGGGCCGGGAGCACCAGCTCATTTGCATTTAAAGGGATACACACAAAACGGTGTGTTTTTGCTCACCCCAAAAAGTGGCAATTTTAACATGCTATAAAACATAGTCTGTAGGATATTTTGAGCTAAAACTTCAGACACACACACTCTGGGGACATCAGAGACTTATTTTACATCTTGTAAAAAGGGGCATAATATGTCGCCTTTAAAAGGAACATCTATAAAAAAAAAGACATTTTATTGAAAGGCTGAGAGACACTGTGGAAAGTTTTCAAAACAATGTCATGGCAAAAGTCTGCATTTGTACAATCTCCCCAGAATTACATGGGTTGCTGTAGAAAGATAACAAAAACATCTGTTGTGTAAAGTGTGAACATTTTAAAAATCAAACGGACAGACTTCTGGACTCAAACACCTGTCATAGATGAAACACAACACTCACGCTCTGTTTGTCCTGCAGCTCTGCCACAATCTCCTGCTCTCCGATCTTGGCACTGAAGTGGCAGACGGCGGCGTCGGCGGGCAGCGGGAACACGAATACGGCCTCCAGCGGACGATCCTCCTCATTGACATACTGCAGACTGGAGCTGACGGAGGTCACGTGATCCCGAACCTGCAGCTGCACTGAGATGCTCTTCAGAGGAACTGAGGGAAACACACACATCAGAAGATCTGCACAAACACGCACACCTCAACACTCCCTTCAGAGGAACTGAGGGAAACACACACATCAGAAGATCTGCACAAACACGCACACCTCAACACTCTCTTCAGAGGAACTGAGGGAAACACACACACATCAGAAGATCTGCACAAACACACACACCTCAACACTCCCTTCAGAGGAACTGAGGGAAACACACACATCAGAAGATCTGCACAAACACGCACACCTCAACACTCTCTTCAGAGGAACTGAGGGAAACACACACACATCAGAAGATCTGCACAAACACACACACCTCAACACTCCCTTCAGAGGAACTGAGGGAAACACACACATCAGAAGATCTGCACAAACACGCACACCTCAACACTCTCTTCAGAGGAACTGAGGGAAACACACACATCAGAAGATCTGCACAAACACACACACCTCAACACTCCCTTCAGAGGAACTGAGGGAAACACACACATCAGAAGATCTGCACAAACACGCACACCTCAACACTCTCTTCAGAGGAACTGAGGGAAACACACACATCAGAAGATCTGCACAAACACACACACCTCAACACTCCCTTCAGAGGAACTGAGGGAAACACACACATCAGAAGATCTGCACAAACACGCACACCTCAACACTCTCTTCAGAGGAACTGAGGGAAACACACACATCAGAAGATCTGCACAAACACACACACCTCAACACTCCCTTCAGAGGAACTGAGGGAAACACACACATCAGAAGATCTGCACAAACACACACACCTCAACACTCCCTTCAAAGGAACTGAGGGAAACACACACACACATCAGAAGATCTGCACAAACACACACACCTCAACACTCCCTTCAGAGGAACTGAGGGAAACACACACACACACACACACACACACATCAGAAGATCTGCACAAACACACACACCTCAACACTCTCTTCAGAGGAACTGAGGGAAACACACACATCAGAAGATCTGCACAAACACACACACCTCAACACTCCCTTCAGAGGAACTGAGGGAAACACACATCAGAAGACCTGCACAAACACACACACCTCAACACTCTCTTCAGAGGAACTGAGGGAAACACACACACATCAGAAGCAGACTCGTTGCTTTCTGAAATCTTAAAACCGTGTCAATGCATTGCGCCAGGACTGCTTAAAGCACTAAATGGTTTAGCTCCCCAGTACTTGAGCGAGCTCTTAACGCATTATACTCCATCACGTCTATTGCGGTCTCAAAATTCTGGCCAGTTGATAATACCTAGAATATCAAAATCAACTGCAGACGGTCGATCCTTTTCCTATTTAGCACCTAAACTCTGGAACAGTCTTCCTAGCATTGTTCGGGAAGCAGACACACTCTGTCAGTTTAAATCTAGACTAAAAACACATCTCTTTACTATGGCATACACATAAAACATTTTTAATTTATATTATTCAAATCAGTTAAATGATTGTTTTAGGCTGCATTAACTAGGTCAGCCGGAACCGGGAACACTTCCCATAACACCTGATGTACTCGTTACATCATAAGAAGAATGGCATCTACGCTAATGTTAGTCTCTCTGTTTATCCCGAGGTTTACTGCAGTCGGCCGGATCCGGACCAGATGGTGGCCCTTAGCCTGGACATGACGACCATATCCCTGAAGTGTCTGTAGAGACCGTGTCAATTAAACTCCCCCCTGTAAATGCCGCATCGACACGACATCCTCATTAAACCCGTCCCCGGCGTGACGACTCCAATCTTTCGAATAATCCTACGAATATCTATTGATCTAATATGACTTCTGACCTGTAATGTTGCCAGAATCATAATCATACACTATTTGTTCGTCGGCCAGAGGAGAACTGGCACCCCGACTGAGCCTGGTTTCTCCCAAGGTTTTTTTCTCCATTCTGGCCCTGAAGGAGTTTTGGTTCCTTGCCACCGTCGCCTTTGTCTTTTGGCTTGCTCAGTTGGGGACACTTAAATTTCAATTATATTACTGCTCTGCCCGCATTGACACTATATGATAATTGAAATGAGCTGGATGACATCACCGTTTTCACCAGAGCCGAATCAAATAAGAGTAAAAGCCGTTGCATTATTTTCCTGTTAACACTGTGAAGCTGCTTTGAAACAATTGCCATTGTAAAAAGCGCTATATAAATAAAGGTGATTTGATTTGATTTGATAAAGCGACGCGTTTGAGCGATAAAGAAACGTGGTTGAATGAGAGAATAAAAGGCAAAACGTGCTATGTTATATTACTATTGTATCTCCAAATAATATTGTATAATAATAATAATAATAATAGTTTATTATATAGTTAAGTGCAGTATTAATGTTACAAAATATTTTGTAAATATTTTTTCCTTTAAAAAAAAAAAATTATATAACAACACTATACATGGACTTGTTTGTTCAGCACATCCCACAGATGCTCGATTGGAATGAAATCTGGGGAATTTGGAGGCCAAGTCAACACCTCAGACTCGTTGTTGTGCTCCTCAAACCATTCCTGAACCATTTTTGCTTTGTGGCAGGAGCATTATCCTGCTGAAAGAGCCACAGCCACCAGGGAATACCGTTTCCATGAAAGGATGTACATGGTCTGCAACAATGCTTAGGTAGGTGGTACGTGTCAAAGTAACATCCACATGTTTCCCAGCAGAACATTGCCCAAAGCATCACACTGCCTCCGCCGGCTTGCCTTCTTCCCATAGTGCATCCTGGTGCCATGTGTTCCCCAGGTAAGAGACGCACACGCACCCAGTCATACACACTCACTCTCACACACACACACACACACACACACACACACACACACACTCTGCAGTGGACAGGGGTCAACATGGGCACCCTGACTGGTCTGTGGCTATGCAGCCCCATATGCAACAAACTGCGATACACTGTGTATTCTGACACCTTTCTATCAGAACCAGCATCAACTTCTTGAGCAATTTGAGCTCCAGTAGCTCGTCTGTTTGATCGGACCACACGGGCCAGCCTTCGCTCCCCACGTGCATCAATGAGCCTTGGCCGCCCATGACCCTGTCGCCGGTTCACCACTGTTCCTTCCTTGGAGCACTTTTGATAGATACTGACCACTGCAGACCGGGAACACCCCACAAGAGCTGCAGTTTTGGAGATGCTCTGACCCAGTCGTCTAGCCATCACAATTTGGCCCTTGTCAAACTCGCTCAAACCCTTACGCTTGCCCATTTTTCCTGCTTCTAACACATCAACTTTGAGGAAAAAATGTTCACTTGCTGCCTAATATATCCCACCCACTAACAGGTGCAGTGATGAAGAGATAATCAGTGTTATTCACCTCACCTGTCAGTGGACATAATGTTATGCCTGATCGGTATTTTTCATCTATTGGAAAGTCACAGGAAGGCAATAATGGATTCTTTCTTTCACCATTGGAGCAAAAGGTAATGCTAAAATGATTTTTGCTATGGTCTCCTATAAACTTTTATAGACCTTTACTCTGCTGTAGTTCATTTAAAGCCTTGTTCCCTTTTATACTTTGAGCACCTGCCCCTCCAAAGCTCTCTGACACAAACACATACACATCAAAAGATCTGCACAAACACACACACACACACATCAGAAGATATGCACCTACTGCTGTAATTGAGAAGAATTATACACAATATAAACAGTTAGGGCTGTAATTATGAGGGAGAGTTTATACCTGGCTCATTTTTTTCCGACACGAGCCCACAGCAGTTCACCATCCTGACCCTCTGAGAACACAAGAGCTTTACTGTACATCATATTTCATGTGTTTCATAACCTCGATTACATTCCACATAATCTGCTGCCATATACAGAGTCGCTGTGTTTGTTGTGTATCAGTACAGCACTATCGAAAACACACACGCTTAAAACAATAACAGTAAGTCATTACAAATGTAAAATTGCTAACTGCAATTCAAAAAAATAGTTCATAAGAAACTGAAAGCGATTAAATCATTTCGACGACGCCCTTTGCTTTCTCACAAAGTGAAAGTAAACAGGAAGCAAGTCTTACTGCTTTTATAAATCCTCAGCGATCGAGTCCGTCAGTAAATACGATGGGAATGACTGTCCGACTGACCGCGTTACTGTTGCAGGAAGAATCGGATGACTCTCAGAAAATGAAACTCAATCAGCTCAGCAGTTTCGAGGCGAGGCCGCGGCCAAGGGCGTGGCTCATGATTATTAAGTAGGTTACGTCATGGACGTTCGACGGCGGCCCAACGCGTCATCTTATTTACCCTACATGGGTTTTCCCATTCAATACAACGTATCTATACTCTGTATCTAATTTGCATATTAATGTGTTCTTTTGGCAACATGTAATGAAAAAATAAGTGTAATAATGGGAGTAATAATTGGCAACATAACATCTCATATTTCATAGGAATATTGATATGTAATTTTTTTCCCTCTTCACTTGTTGTGTCTCCAGAATGCCTGATAAACATGCTTTAAGTATACAGTGGACATGTATGACATCAATGCCCTGTTTTTAAACAGAAAGTCATAATTTGATTAGAACAATTTCCTGAGATGTTGATTTATAACAAACTATTTGAAAATTAATCCGATTTAAATTATCATTACAAAATATTATATTTCCATAAGAGTGTTAAATTTGATCACTAATTAAATGTCAGTCATTTTTCCAAGGAGAAGTTGTTGTCCTGGTGAAAAACATTTGGTGTCTCTGAAAGCCCTGAATGTGCTCTTTACAGGACGTCCAGACTGAGACATGTACGGTCTCAGAGAAATATAACGTCCAGTGAAGTGGACAGTCCTGGGTCCCAGGAGGAGATAAAGTCACTAAGGGTGTAATCTGGGCAATCCAAAAATTGTTAAATGTTCCGCTCAATGTATGAACACTGGCGTGATGTTACAGTTATTATTTATGGAACATTAGGGGTCAGGGGTCATGGTGGTGGTTATGGTACTGGACATATGGTTGAAGAAAGGACCGGTAATCTGACCATCTGAATACTGTGTTAGGTAAGTTACTCTAAAAAAGTAATTAATTACTAGTTACTAATTACATCTTCAATAGTGTTATTAGATTACTGTACAAATTACTCTCTCTAAAAAGTATTTTATTACTAATTACTTTCTAAATCCTATATCAACCTCGAGTTACGTGATTCAAGGATAGACATGCAACGGCTCTTTTAATTCATTCAAATAAATATAAAACAACATAAATTACTCTTATTAACTGACCAAAGTATTATAAATGTGAGAAGGATACATAAAAACATGCATTTTAAATTTAGACTTTACACTTTGATGTTAATTCCACTATTGTATTAAATATAATTGTTCTACACAGTATTTAGTTCAATTACATCAGAAGTTACTGTAATTAAATCACACAGTAAATAAGAGTAATCCCTTACTTTTACTTTTTCAAGGGAAAAGTAATTAAATTACAGTAACTAATTACTTAGACACTAGTTACACCAACACTGGTGCAAAATCAGATGTGAGTGTTTGGAATATAATGAACACAGATGTTTAAAACCTGTTAAAAGAAACTCTTTTATCTGTTAACCTGGACGGATTGAGCTTTCAAATGACAGTCATGAAGACCTTAGACGTGGTAAAACTGCCAAAGGTTAAATGCAACTGATGACAAATACAAAACTAGCTGTGGGTAGCAGATGACAGACTGATGACGACTGCGATTCTGCTTTAAGGTGATGTCAAAGTGCACATGTGACAGGATTTCACAACAGGGTTATCATGAAGACCAGAACACTTTACATGTCTAATCCTGCAGATATGATTACATTGTAAACGTATTGGCATTTGTGCTTTCAGAAGGAACAGTAACAGTGTTCAGATCTGATCAGAATCATTAATGTGATCATTTTGTCACGAGCAGAAAACAAACAGTCTTCAATCTTTAAAGCCTTTCATAGACGTCAGGTCCAGAAAAACTGCTTTGACTCCTTTTTGTGAGCAAAGAATGCACCCGGTCACTCTGAGAATGAAAACACAAAAGAGTCTGTCAGAGGAACTTCAGCTCATCTGACCTGCTGAGAATGTTTGCTGTGGGTGTGTGTGAGAGTTTGTGTGTGTGTGTGTGTGTGTGTGTGTGTGTGTGTGTGTGTGTCAGAACACGCCCGACAGATGAAGTCAACCACGGATACATGAAGATTCATGTATTCAGATTAAAATATTTACACTCAGATATTCAGCATTCATCAGGAATCAAACATTTTACAATAATAAATGTTCATTTCTGCTCAATGTTGAGTTGATGCTGAAGTTCTGAAATACATGTAATAGAGCCATTTCTGTCCCCAGGACATTGTATGTATAAATATGCATGAAAATGAACTCTAAAATACATTTTATTATTGAGTAAAGTGTCCATTATATAAGTTAAAACATGAATAAAAACTACTGAGAACACAACAAATAGCATTTGTTACATGTCCCCAGTATCTAAACCTAAACTTTATCATGAAATATAATCATTAAAATCTTTCAGAAATATTTTTTTTTGCATTGTTGTGTGACTCCATATACCATCTATGCTTACAAAAAAATCATAAGAAATCCATATGTTATATAAAATAGTCATGTCATTATAGTTAGCTCAGTGTCCTCATGCATGTACGTCATGCAGCACTTTGGCATGTATTTGCTTAAAATTTTTTGCTTAAAAACTCAATCCTGTTACTGTCAGTCCTGTTACTCTCAGTCCTGTTACTGTCAGTCCTGTTACTCTCAGTCCTGTTACTCTCAGTCCTGTTACTCTCAGTCCTGTTGCTGTCAGTCCTGTTACTGTCAGTCCTGTTACTCTCAGTCCTGTTACTCTCAGTCCTGTTACTGTCAGTCCTGTTACTGTCGGTCCTGTTACTCTCGGTCCTGTTACTGTCAGTCCTTACTCTCAGTCCTGTTACTCTCAGTCCTGTTACTGTCAGTCCTGTTACTCTCAGTCCTGTTACTCTCAGTCCTGTTACTGTCAGTCCTGTTACTGTCAGTCCTGTTACTGTCAGTCCTGTTGCTCTCAGTCCTGTTACTGTCAGTCCTGTTACTCTCAGTCCTGTTACTGTCGGTCCTGTTACTCTCAGTCCTGTTACTGTCGGTCCTGTTACTCTCAGTCCTGTTACTGTCAGTCCTTACTCTCAGTCCTGTTACTGTCAGTCCTGTTACTCTCAATCCTGTTACTGTCAGTCCTTACTCTCAGTCCCGTTACTCTCGGTCCCGTTACTCTCGGTCCCCTTACTCTCGGTCCCGTTACTGTCGGTCCCGTTACTCTCGGTCCCGTTACTCTCCGTCCCGTTACTCTCGGTCCCGTTACTCTCGGTCCCGTTACTGTCGGTCCCGTTACTGTCGGTCCCGTTACTCTCGGTCCCGTTACTCTCGGTCCCGTTACTGTCGGTCCCGTTACTGTCGGTCCCGTTACTCTCGGTCCCGTTACTGTCGGTCCCGTTACTGTCGGTCCCGTTACTGTCGGTCCTGTTACTCTCGGTCCTGTTACTGTCAGTCCTTACTGTCAGTCCTGTTACTGTCAGTCCTGTTACTCTCAATCCTGTTACTGTCAGTCCTGTTACTCTCAGTCCTGTTACTCTCAGTCCTGTTACTCTCAGTCCTGTTACTCTCAGTCCTGTTACTGTCAGTCCTGTTACTCTCAATCCTGTTACTGTCAGTCCTTACTCTCAGTCCTGTTACTCTCAGTCCTTACTCTCAGTCCTGTTACTGTCAGTCCTGTTACTGTCAGTCCTGTTACTCTCAATCCTGTTACTGTCAGTCCTTACTCTCAGTCCCGTTACTGTCGGTCCCGTTACTGTCGGTCCCGTTACTCTCGGTCCCGTTACTGTCGGTCCCGTTACTGTCGGTCCCGTTACTCTCGGTCCCGTTACTGTCGGTCCTGTTACTGTCGGTCCTGTTACTGTCGGTCCTGTTACTCTCGGTCCTGTTACTGTCAGTCCTTACTCTCAGTCCTGTTACTGTCAGTCCTGTTACTGTCAGTCCTGTTACTGTCAGTCCTGTTACTCTCAATCCTGTTACTGTCAGTGCTGTTACTGTCAGTCCTGTTACTCTCAATCCTGTTACTGTCAGTCCTGTTACTCTCAGTCCTGTTACTCTCAGTCCTGTTACTGTCAGTCCTGTTACTGTCAGTCCTGTTACTCTCAGTCCTGTTTTCACACTTAATAGTGCGAATATTAGTTGATATGATATTCACCTGATTTATGAGATTTTTTTCAGTTTAACTTACTTAAATTGTAGAAATTTAGGATTAGTTTGTCAATGTGAATACCACACTCACAGGAGCCAGTCCACAATGAAGGGACTTAAACGTTTTCTCTTTGTCTCTCTTATCTTTTGTGGAAGATGGACAGAACCCGTATATGCAGGTCAGAAACACACACCCTCACATGCTGTGAGAGAAGGAGCAAAACACACCCGCAACCCTCTTTTTCCTTCCTTTTTGTCGTTCCTTCCCTTTTAAAAAAAATTAAGTGAAACCACTGTTTTTATCAGTTTTGTTTGGTCCATCATTTATACAATTGTTTAATAAATTAAATTATAAAAAAAAATGTATACACTTGAGGCTTTGGTTGGAGTGATGAGATACTTAGCAGACTATCATCACTCAATGGCTGGTTGTCTAAGTGGTGTCCACAAAATAACATAGGGTTCATAGACAATTTTTTGCTTAAAAACTCAATCCTGTTACTGTCAGTCCTGTTACTCTCAGTCCTGTTACTGTCAGTCCTGTTACTCTCAGTCCTGTTACTGTCAGTCCTGTTACTCTCAGTCCTGTTACTGTCAGTCCTGTTACTCTCAGTCCTGTTGCTCTCAGTCCTGTTGCTGTCAGTCCTGTTACTGTCAGTCCTGTTACTCTCAGTCCTGTTACTGTCAGTCCTGTTACTGTCAGTCCTGTTACTCTCAGTCCTGTTACTGTCAGTCCTGTTACTCTCAGTCCTGTTACTCTCAGTCCTGTTGCTGTCAGTCCTGTTACTGTCAGTCCTGTTACTGTCAGTCCTGTTACTGTCAGTCCTGTTACTCTCAGTCCTGTTACTCTCAGTCCTGTTACTCTCGGTCCTGTTACTGTCGGTCCTGTTACTGTCGGTCCTGTTACTCTCGGTCCTGTTACTGTCGGTCCTTACTCTCAGTCCTGTTACTGTCAGTCCTGTTACTCTCAGTCCTGTTACTCTCAATCCTGTTACTGTCAGTCCTGTTACTGTCAGTCCTGTTGCTCTCAGTCCTGTTACTGTCAGTCCTGTTGCTCTCAGTCCTGTTACTGTCAGTCCTGTTACTCTCAGTCCTGTTACTGTCGGTCCTGTTACTCTCAGTCCTGTTACTGTCAGTCCTTACTCTCAGTCCTGTTACTGTCAGTCCTGTTACTCTCAATCCTGTTACTGTCAGTCCTTACTCTCAGTCCCGTTACTCTCGGTCCCGTTACTCTCGGTCCCCTTACTCTCGGTCCCGTTACTGTCGGTCCCGTTACTCTCGGTCCCGTTACTCTCGGTCCCGTTACTCTCGGTCCCGTTACTGTCGGTCCCGTTACTCTCGGTCCCGTTACTCTCAGTCCCGTTACTCTCAGTCCCGTTACTGTCAGTCCTTACTCTCAGTCCTGTTACTCTCAGTCCTGTTACTCTCGGTCCTGTTACTCTCGGTCCTGTTACTGTCGGTCCTGTTACTCTCGGTCCTGTTACTCTCAGTCCTGTTACTGTCAGTCCTGTTACTCTCAATCCTGTTACTGTCAGTCCTTACTCTCAGTCCTGTTACTCTCAGTCCTGTTACTCTCAGTCCTTACTCTCAGTCCTGTTACTGTCAGTCCTGTTACTGTCAGTCCTGTTACTCTCAATCCTGTTACTGTCAGTCCTGTTACTGTCAGTCCTGTTACTGTCAGTCCTGTTACTGTCGGTCCTGTTACTCTCAGTCCTGTTACTCTCAATCCTGTTACTGTCAGTCCTTACTCTCAGTCCTGTTACTCTCAGTCCTGTTACTCTCAGTCCTTACTCTCAGTCCTGTTACTGTCAGTCCTGTTACTGTCAGTCCTGTTACTCTCAATCCTGTTACTGTCAGTCCTGTTACTGTCAGTCCTGTTACTGTCAGTCCTGTTACTGTCGGTCCTGTTACTGTCGGTCCTGTTACTCTCGGTCCCGTTACTGTCAGTCCCGTTACTCTCGGTCCTGTTACTGTCGGTCCTGTTACTGTCGGTCCTGTTACTGTCGGTCCTGTTACTCTCAGTCCTGTTACTGTCAGTCCTTACTCTCAGTCCTGTTACTCTCAGTCCTGTTACTGTCAGTCCTGTTACTGTCAGTCCTGTTACTCTCAATCCTGTTACTGTCAGTCCTGTTACTCTCAATCCTGTTACTGTCAGTCCTGTTACTCTCAGTCCTGTTACTGTCAGTCCTGTTACTCTCAGTCCTGTTTTCACACTTAATAGTGCGAATATTAGTTGATATGATATTCACCTAATTTATGAGATTTTTTTCAGTTTAACTTACTTAAATTGTAGAAATTTAGGATTAGTTTGTCAATGTGAATACCACACTCACAGGAGCCAGTCCACAATGAAGGGACTTAAACGTTTTCTCTTTGTCTCTCTTATCTTTTGTGGAAGATGGACAGAACCCGTATATGCAGGTCAGAAACACACACCCTCACATGCTGTGAGAGAAGGAGCAAAACACACCCGCAACCCTCTTTTTCCTTCCTTTTTGTCGTTCCTTCCCTTTTAAAAAAAATTAAGTGAAACCACTGTTTTTATCAGTTTTGTTTGGTCCATCATTTATACAATTGTTTAATAAATTAAATTATAAAAAAAAATGTATACACTTGAGGCTTTGGTTGGAGTGATGAGATACTTAGCAGACTATCATCACTCAATGGCTGGTTGTCTAAGTGGTGTCCACAAAATAACATAGGGTTCATAGACAATTGGAAAAGCTTTTGGGGCAGACCTGACCTGTCTCACGTCACAGAAGTCAGATAAATCCCAGCACATAGAGACTCTTTCACCTAGATATTATCACATAGAGACTGTGTCTGTTCCCCGATTTAGTAAATACAAAAAACCATCAAAACCATTCAACGGTAAAAATTTAATTGATGTCCAAAAAATAAATAACAGATATAATACAGATGAACAAACGATAAAGCTCGGGCTGCTGAATATTCGATCCCTTTCCCCAAAAGCGCCTATTGTTAATGATATGATTACAGATAATAATCTAGATGTGCTGTGTTTGACAGAAACCTGGCTAAAACCTGACGATTACATTACTTTAAATGAGTCCACCCCCCAAGATTATTGTTATAAACACGAGCCGCGTCTGAAAGGTAAAGAGGGAGGTGTTGCTGTAATTTATAATAATATCTTCAGTATTACTCAGAAGTCTAGTCTCAAATATAGTTCCTTTGAAGTTTTGATGCTTTATGTAACGTTATGTAGTGAAATTGATAAATCCCGTTTGACATTTGTGCTGGCTACTGTATACAGGCCACCAGGGCACCATACAGACTTTACCAGAGAATTTGCTGATTTTCTATCAGAGTTAGTACTGGCTGCAGATAAAGTCCTAATTGTTGGTGATTTTAATATCCATGTAGACAATGAAAAAGACGCATTGGGATTGGCATTTAGAGACATTCTAAACTCTACTGGAGTTAGGCAACACGTGTCAGGACCCACTCATCACCATAATCATACTTTAGACCTAATATTGTCACATGGAATAAATGTTGATACCGTTGAAATTCTGCAGCACAGCAATGACATCTCAGATCATTACCTAGTATCATGTATACTTAATTTAGCTAAGGCTGCAAAGCCATCCCCTCGCTTCAAATATGGCAGGACTATCACTGCTGCCACTAAAGATTGCTTTGTAAATAATCTTCCTCATCAGTTTCATCTCCTCAGCATCCCAGAGAGCCTAGAGGAACTCGATGTTGCAACAGAAACTATTGACTCTCTCTTTTCCAGCACTTTAGACACCGTTGCTCCCCTGCGCTTAAAGAAGATTAAAGAAAATTGTCCAACGCCATGGTACAACGAGCACACTCGGGCCCTTAAAACAGCAGCCAGAAAAATGGAGCGTAGCTGGAAGAAAACAAAACTGGAGGTTTTTCGCATTTCGTGGAAAGAGAGCATAATTGCATACAGAAAGGCCGTAAAAACTGCTAGATCTGCTTATTTCTCGACTCTATTAGAAGAAAACAAACACAACCCTAGGTATTTATTCAATACAGTGGCTAAATTAACCAAAAATAAAGCAACTTCTGATGTTTGTAAACAGCACAGCAGTAATAACTTTATGAACTTCTTTACGTGTAAGATTTATAATATTAGAAAAAAAATTATAATCATGCAGCCGTCTACTACAGTATCACATCAGACAGTGCATTGTAGTGTCACTGAGGAAAAATTACATTCATTCACTGCTATAGGAGAAGAAGAATTGGCTAAACTATAAGTCATCAAAATCAACAACATGTATGCTCGACCCTATACCGACTAGGCTATTAAAAGAGATGCTTCCAGAGGCCATAGATCCTCTTCTTAATATCATTAATTCATCCTTGTCATTAGGATATGTACCGAAAACTTTAAAGTTGGCTATTATTAAACCACTTATTAAAAAACCGCAACTTGATCCTACAGAATTAGTCAATTACAGGCCAATCTCAAATCTACCCTTTATGTCAAAAATACTAGAAAAGACAGTGTCCTCACAACTACGCTCCTTTTTAGAAAGAAATGGTATCTGTGAGGATTTCCAGTCAGGATTTAGACCGTATCATAGTACTGAGACTGCTCTCATCAGAGTTACAAATGATTTGCTCTTATCATCTGATCGTGGTTGTATCTCTCTGTTAGTGTTACTCGATCTTAGCGCTGCATTCGATACTATCGACCACAACATTCTTTAGAATAGACTCGAAAATTATGTTGGCATTAGTGGAATTGCATTGGCATGGTTTAAATCATACTTCTCTGACCATTTTCAGTTTGTAGCAGTAAATGAGGAGATGTCACACCAATCATAAGTTCAGTATGGAGTACCGCAGGGCTCAGTGCTAGGACCGTTGCTTTTCACCCTTTACATGCTACCACTGGGAGATATCATTAGGAAGCATGGCGTTAGTTTTCATTGTTATGCTGACGATACTCAGCTCTATATTTCTTCACGCCCTGACGAAACTTACCAATTCACAAGATTAATGGAATGCATAGCTGATATAAAAAATTGGATGACTAGTAATTTCCTGCAACTTAATTCTGAAAAAACAGAATTTTTAATTATTGGACAAAAAAACTCCACAAGTAGTAACCTAGAATACTGTCTAACACTCGATGGCTGCTCTGTCAAGTCCTCGTCGTCAGTTAGGAACCTGGGTCTGCTCTTTGATACCAATCTCTCATTTGAAAGCCACGTTTCTAGCATCTGTAAAACTGCATTATACCATCTTAAAAATATATCTAAATTACGGCACATGCTTTCAATGCAAAATGCTGAACAGTTAGTTCACGCATTCATGACCTCAAGGCTAGATTATTGTGATGCTCTACTGGGTGGTTGCCCTGCTCGCTTAATAAAAAAACTGCAGCTGGTCCAAAATGCAGCAGCTCGAGTTCTTACTAGAACCAGGAAGTATGACCATATTAGCCCAGTTCTGTCAACACTGCACTGGCTCCCTATTAAACATCGTATAAATTTTAAAATCTTGCTAATTACTTACAAAGCACTAAATGGTTTAGCTCCCCAGTACTTGAGCAAGCTCTTAATGCATTATACTCCATCACGTCTATTGCGATCTCAAAATTCTGGCCAGTTGATAATACCTAGAATATCAAAATCAACTGCAGGCAGTCGATCCTTTTCCTGTTAAGCACCTAAACTCTGGAACAGTCTTCCTAGCATTGTTCGGGAAGCAGACACACTCTGTCAGTTTAAATCTAGACTAAAAACACATCTCTTTACTATGGCATACACATAACATTAATTATTCAAATCAGTTAAATGATCGTTTTAGGCTGTATTAACTAAGTCTGCCGAAACCGGGAACACTTCCCATAACACCTGATGTACTCGTTACATCATAAGAAGAATGGCATCTACGCTAATGTTAGTCTCTCTGTTTATCCTGAGGTTTACTGTAGTCAGCCGGATCCAGATCAGATGGTGGACCTGCACCTAGACATGACCAACGCATCCCTGAAGTGTCAGCAGAGACCTGTCAACTAGACTCTCCCCTGTGAAGGCCTCATCGCCACGACATCCAGTGGCACTGATCCTCAACAAACCCGTCTCTGGCGTGATGACTCCGATCTTCAACCAGATGGAACTGGACAAATATTCTGAATATTCCGATCTAATATGACTTCTGATTTGTAATGTGCCAGAATCATAATCATACACTATTTGTTCGTCGGCCAGAGGAGAACTGGCACCCCGACTGAGCCTGGTTTCTCCCAAGGTTTTTTTCTCCATTCTGGCCCTGAAGGAGTTTTGGTTCCTTGCCACCGTCGCCTTTGGCTTTTGGCTTGCTCAGTTGGGGACACTTAAATTTCAACTATATTACTGATCCGCCCGCATTGACACTATATGATAATTGAAATGAGCTGGATGACATCACTGTTTTCTCCAGAACGGCTGTACAGCCGAATCAAATTCTGTTGCATTATTTTCCTGTTAACACTGTGAAGCTGCTTTGAAACAATTGGCATTGTAAAAAGTGCTATATGAATAAAGTTATGGATTATATCAATTTTTGTGTAGACAGGGTTACATCCTGGAAGCTGATCCACATTTTTCCCAACCAAAAACCATGGATGACTCACGAGGTTCGGCTGCTGATTAAAGACAGGGATGAGCCTATAGGTCTGGTGACAGAGGGCCTACAGCACAGCCAGGAGGGCTTTTAGAAGGGGCATCAAGTCTGCCAAATTGGGCTATAAAAGGCGGATTGAAGCACATTTTAACACCTCCACAGGCTCACGGCAGGTGTGGGAGGGAATTTAGGGCAATATCGGACTACAAGGGAACAACATCTGCTTCTGTAAGTGGTTCTTCCACTCTAGCAGAATAATTGAACCTGTTCTATGCCCGTTTTGATAGGGAGAACAAGGTTGCTTTGTGGCCCCACCTGCCCTCCAACGACGATACTACACCTGTCCTGAGCCTTCATGAAGTGAGACACTGCCTGGGTAACATCAACCCCAGGAAGGCATCTGGTCCAGACGGAGTACTGGGCCGGGTGCTAAAGGACTGTGCGGCCAAGCTGGCAGAGGTCTTTACCACCATCTTCAACCTGTCGTTGTCCAAGTCATGGGTTCCAGCATGTTTTAAGGCATGTCCCCAAACAAGCCAATGTCACATGCCTGAATGATTATAGGCCTGTGGCACTCACATCGATCCCTGCAAAGTGCCTGGAGCGGCTGGTCATGAAACACTTAAAAAAGGGCCTACCACCTGCTTTGGACCAGTACCAGTTTGCATACAAGGAGAACAGATCAACGGAGGATGCCATTGCTATTGTGCTTCGCATACTTTTGGAACATCTGGAGCACAAAAACACCTATGCACAGCTACTTTTCATTGACCTTAGTTCGGCTTTTAATACAATACGGCCAAATACACTCCTGCTGAAACTGTGTAACCTTGGACTGAACAAGTCATTATGTAACTGGATATTGCACTTTTTAACCAATTGCTCTCAATGTGCGAAAATAGGCGAGCACGTTTCAAACACCATAAACATCACTACTGGTGCCCCTCAGGGTTGCGTGCTCAGTCCACTACTCTACACACTCTACACCAGTGTTACTCATTGCGTGGCTCGCAAGCCTCCTGCGGCTCGCCCCAGCTTAATTTGCGGCTCGCATGGCAGTACATAATACGGTGAAATGATCATGCAGTCAATACATATATTTCATAAAAACAAGCAGGGCTATAACATAACTCATTAAAAACTCAAAGTGTCTGCTCTATTACAAATCATTTATATTTAAAAAATACCCAAAAACAGCGCCATTACAAGATAGAAAAAAAGACTATTTAAACTTGCCAGCTCTTAACGCTGAATGTGCTCTTATAGATCAACACATTCTCATGAAATGCGTATCTATAACACTAATTGTATTTATTGTGCGATTCATACGCCGAAATGACTTTTTACGTGCATATGATACGCATTGTCAACTAGGATTAGTGGTGTGGGTTACGCGCCAGAATCATGAGCAGACAGCGCGCCAGAATCAAGTTCTCTTTCGCCCTTGAACAAACTATAACACACAGAATTATGCCTAAATGTCCGTTTTGTCGAGTATCCTCATAAGAAGTTTTAAATGAGTTAAATAATGTCTAATGAACTTAAAGAGTTGTGAGGAAATGGGACGCGTGTGACAGTGCGTCAGATCCGCGTCATGTTCGGCAGCGGCAGATCTTAAAGCGACAGCAGCCACTAATGATGTCTGTTATTAATGTTAATTACTCACTGCTATTGACTAAAGAACTTTTGTAGCTTTAATACGGATTAATCTATATTTAATTCATAATACGTTTGAAGCCTAATAAATGTTAAAAAGCTTTCAATTACTCTGTAATGTTGAATGGCTATAATTAAAGTTTAAAATTAGGGGAAAAATCGGCCACCAGAGGTCTCACTCACCAGAGTACTGACTTTCATTCGGACTCCATTTCCCATGCACCTTCACTCTGGGACTGATTACTGCACACCTGATCATCATCACTCTGCCTATTTATACCCTGAACACACACACACTCATTGTGAAGTCTTGTTTGCCACGGCTACATTTCTGAGCGGTTATCCCCTGTTATTGATCTGCCTGTGTTTTGACTCTGCCTTGGACTACCGTTTCTGATTCTGTGCTGCCTGCCCTTTGATCTGTGTTTGCCTGGACTTTGTACATTCGACTGTTTGCTGTTACAAACAGGCTGACACGGAGAACAGATGGTAAGTGAAGCAGTCTTTAATAAGCAACCAGAGGCAAACGGGGCAGGTGAGTGAATAGCAGAGGAATGTAGCAGATAACTGGAGGATACTGTACTCTTGTTGTTGTAGATAGCGCAGGGTAACTCAAAGGGAGGAGACAGAGGAGACTAGGAGACAGGACACGGAGAACACTGGAGACTTGGAGGAGCGTGGAACAGGCAGATAAGTATCACCGGGGAGTCCTTGAGGTAAGCAGTAGCAAAGCTATGTGCAAACGAGATTGGACAGTGACTGAATGAATGTGTGGGCTTAAGTGCTGGTGGTGATTGCCGGTGATGATGACGTGCAGGTGTGTGTGATCAGTACTCTGGTGATGGAGTGCGCTGTGTTTGGGAGAGGGTGGAGCCTGGCGTGCTTGTAATATTTGCTGCCTGTCCCGACCTTTTGCCTGTTATGACCAAGTTTTCTGCTCTGCCTCTGATATTGCTGTTCGCCCTGGTTCACCGATCCACGCCTGTTTATACTGTGAGTTTGAGTCATCTTAATAAACTGCAAATGGATCCTAATCCACCTGAGTCCTTGTTACAGAAGACTTCACCACACACCGATCCAGCAGTTTTCACGCAGTTCACCAAGGAACTCTCAGCGCAAGCTAATCAGCTAATGATGCATCAACAGCAGCTCAGTCGTTTGACCAGCATGACGGAGGAACTGGTTAAGGCGGTACAGAGCCTTCATCTCCCACCGTCAGCGGCAAGTGGACCAGTGCTTCAACCAAGCGGGGAATCGCAACCCACACCTGTCACCGTGCTTACAAACAACCCACGCTTGGCGTTTCCCGAGAAGTTTGATGTCACTCCGGCCAAGTGCAAGGGTTTTCTTATGCAGTGTTCCATCTTTCTGGCTCAACAACCTACCCTGTACTCGACTGACACTGGTAAAATCTCCCTGGTCTGTTTTCTTCTCACTGGCAAGGCACTCGAATGGGCAACGGTGGTCTGGGACAACAAAACCCTTGAGAGGACCACTTATACGAACTTTATCCAACATCTACGCACAGTGTTCGATCATGCTGAAGGAGGGCAGAATGCTGGTGAACGACTGCTCGCGCTTCGGCAGGGGAAGAGCACGGCTGCTGAATTCGCTCTCACTTTCCGCACCCTGGCAGCACAAACAGTGTGGGTGGATGACACCTGGCTGCAGATCCACAACCCTCAAATTTCCTGGCAGGATAAACAGATTACTCAATGAGGCTCCACGTGCCATTCCCAATGCCTCCGCTCAACCAAACTTCTGCCCATTAGAACCACCGTCATGAACAGCACCATCAACACCACACCTGGGGTACCTCTTGAGTATTCAGACCTCATTGAAGCGTTCAGTAAAACCAAGGCATCACAATTACCACCACATCGCAGCAACGACTGTGCCATAGACCTCCTACCAGGTACCACGCCACCTAGAGGCCGCATCTTCCCACTGTCTGAACCTGAAGATCAAGCTATGAAAGCATACATCAAAGAGGAGCTGACTAAGGGGTTTATTCGACCATCCACTTCGCCTGCAGCAGCGGGGTTTTTCTTCGTAGGGAAAAAAGATGGAGGTCTTCGTCCTTGCATTGATTATCGTGGTCTAAACGACATCACCGTTAAGTTCAGGTATCCACTACCTCTGGTTCCTGCTGCCCTAGAACAACTTCGGACTGCTAAGATATTTACCAAGCTCGACCTCCGATCTGCCTATAACCTCATTCGCATTCGGGAAGGGGATGAATGGAAGACTGCTTTCTCCACAAACAACGGGCACTATGAATATCTTGCCATGCCCTTCGGGCTGTCCAACAGTCCATCCGTATTCCAATCATTCATCAATGACATCTTCAGAGACCTGCTAAATAAATGTCTGGTGGTATACATCGACGATATCCTTATTTATTCAGACACCATGGAAGAACATATCCAACAGGTCCGCACGGTTTTGCAACGTCTCATTGACCACCAATTATACGGCAAAGCAGAAAAATGTGAGTTTCATCAACCATCAGTTTCATTTCTTGGATATGTCATCAGTCCCGAGGGAGTGGCTATGGACGAAAAGAAGGTCCAGGCGGTTTTGGATTGGCCTCAGCCTACCACTTTAAAAGAGCTGCAAAGATTCTTGGGGTTCGCCAACTTCTACAGGAGATTCATTAGAAACTTCAGTTCGGTCGCTGCACCACTCACCGCTATGACAAGGGGAGGTAACAGCAAGCCACGGTGGTCCGCCGATGCCATACAAGCATTCACCGACCTGAAAAACCGATTCACGTCCGCTCCCATCCTGCATCACCCTGACCCTCAAGTGCCTTTTGTGGTGGAAGTGGATGCTTCCAACACGGGGATTGGTGCCATCCTTTCTCAACGGCAAGGTAACCCGCCTAAATTATTTCCTTGTGCCTTCTATTCCAGAAAGCTCTCCGCAACTGAGCGGAACTATGACGTGGGTAATCGTGAACTGCTAGCGATGAAGGCGGCATTCGAAGAGTGGCGACACTGGCTAGAGGAAGCGAGACATCCGTTCATGGTTCTGACCGATCATCGCAACCTCGAGTATCTCGAGTATCGCTCAGCCAAGAGATTGAACCCCAGGCAAGCCAGATGGGCATTATTTTTCACTCGGTTTAACTTTTCTATCACATACATTCCAGGCTCGAAGAACATCAAAGCAGATGTGTTGTCACGACAATATGACACCACACCACAGAATTACCATCAAGATCCCATCATTTCACCCACCCTTATCATGGCTCCGGTTCAATGGGACATGTCAGAAATCACACAGGCACACATCCAAAACCCACCTCCTGCAGCATGCCCAATCGACCGAACATTTGTTCCTCCAGAGCTCAGAGAGAAGGTAATTCGTTGGGTACACTCTGCCACAAGCTCCGGTCACCCAGGAATCACAACCACAACTCGGCTGATAAGAAACCAATTCTGGTGGGACACATTACAGGCTGACATCACCGACTTCGTGAACGCATGCCACACATGTGCTGCAGCTTCCAGAAGGACTGTTACAACCAATACCCATTCCACAACGTCCATGGTCCCACATAGCCATCGACTTTGTCACTGATCTGCCAGTATCACAAGGTAACACCACCATATTAACTGATTGATCGATTCTCTAAAGGATGTCGACTAATTCCTCTACCTAAGCTTCCCACAGCCTTCGAAACCGCTGAACACCTGCTTCACTACGTATTCCGATATTATGGGCTACCGGAGGACATCGTCTCTGATCGAGGATCTCAGTTCACGTTGAGGGTATGGTCAGCTTTCTTCCGATTATTAAATGTGAACATAAGCCTCACCTCTGGTTATCATCCACAGTCTAATGGACAAACCGAATGCTTAAATCAAGAAATATCTAAGTTCCTCAGGATGTACTGCCAGCAGAAGCAAGCGGACTGGAGTCGCTTTCTTCCCTGGGCAGAGTATGCACAGAATTCCATTCTCAAACCATCCACCAAATTGACTCCCGTCCAGTGTATACTGGGCTTTCAACCTCCATTGTTCCCATGGTCCAGGGAACCATCCGAAGTTCCTGCAGTTCCAACGCAGCGAGACCATCTGGAACCAAACCCATGTACACCTCCAACAAGCAATAAACAGGGTCAAGGAACAGGCTGATCATCATCGTCGGCCCCATCCAAACTACACACCAGGACAGTGGGTGTGGTTGTCTACCAGGGATATACGTCTGTGACTACCATGCAAGAAACTCAGTTCCAGGTATGTGGGTACATTCAAGATCATCAAACAGATTAATACAGTTTCATACCATCTGGAATTACCTGCCACTTATCGCATTTCTCCCACTTTCCATGTGTCTCTGTTGAAACCGGCCGGTGGTCCGAGGGTGGAGCAGGATTTCTGAGCGTTTATCCCCTGTTATTGATCTGCCTGTGTTTTGACACTGCCTTGGACTACCGTTTCTGATTCTGTGCTGCCTGCCCTTTGATCTGTGTTTGCCTGGACTTTGTACATTCGACTGTTTGCTGCCTGCCCCGACCTTTGCCTGTTATGACCAAGTTTTCTGCTCTCCCTCTGATATTGCTGTTCACCCTGGTTCACAGATCCACGCCTGTTTATACTGTGAGTTTGTCATCTTAATAAACTGCAAATGGATCCTAATCCACCTGAGTCCTTGTTACAGTATCAGTAGTATCAGGAATACTGGCCTTCATTCATAAAAAGATGCCATTGAACAAATATTTAAAATATACTGTCTTTGTTTTTTCTACATTAATTTGGTGATTTACTGTGAAATTATTACATTATAAAATATGTTAAAAACGTAAACATAACGTTTTAAACAGGAAAATGTGTGAATAATCTAGTTAATTTTTTTTTTTTTTAATCTATTGACAGCACTAAAAGAAAGTTTACATTAAAAAATATATTATGCATACCCACTATCTATCTACCTTTTGTATTTATTGTATTGCATATTGTATGTTCAGGGATGACAGACTGATTAGCAGACATGCTATTTATGACTGGATGTAACTTTTGATACTTTGCGGTAAAAGTGGCTCTCCTATTGATTTTTGTCCTATCAGTGCAGCTCTCCTGAAAAAAGACCACTGCTCTACACACATGACTGTTCTGCCTCCTTCCCCACTAATCACACCATTACATTTGCTGACGACACAACCGTCCTCAGCCTCATAATAAACAAGACGGCATACGAGGAGGAGCTTGAACTACTGATAGGGTGGTGTAAAAAGCATAACCTGGTTCTTAATATCAAAAAGACAAAAGAACTCAGTAGTTGACTTTCGTAAACCAAACCCCCCTGGTCATTCACCCATTATCGTTAATGGGGAGGCAGTTGAGAGGGTGACCAACTTTAAATTCCTGGGTCTCACTGTGTCGGAGGATCTGTCCTGGGGCAGTAACATCACTTCAGTGGCTCTTTTACCTGACGCAGCTGAAAAGAGCGAGACTCCCCCAGAGGCTCATGATAAATTTCTACAACTGTGCAATTCAAACTGTGCTGACGTATGGGCTGTTCGTGTGGTTCTCTAGCTGCACTATAGCTGAACAGCAGAGGATTCAGAGGGTGGTGAAAACTGCTGGCAATATCATCGGTGTACACCTCCCGCTGTCTGTGTAGGACACACAACATTATGAGAGACTGGTTCCATCCAGCACACCAGGACCAGCAGAATGGCCAACAGCCTCTACCCCCAGGCAGTTAGACTGCTGAATAAGCACTGTTCCCCTCTCCCCCTCCACCCACTTAATCCGTCTATTATGCATATTATCCAACAATTACAATAACTGAGAACTGGACTTTGCGTTGCTGCAGCACAATTACACACATTTTTCATGGTTACTGGTTATTCTTCACCTCATATACCCTGTTCCTCTGTCTGCTATATGCCGTTTGCCCTGTTTATAAAATGTGCTATTGTTGATCTCTTGCACTTCATGAAATTGCACTGTCGATTGATGCTCTAATGTAATCTCGTTGTATTATAACAATGACAATAAATTATTATTATTATTATAAGCATTATTAAAAAGCACAAATGTCAGAGCATGTCAAAACTTCTAAAGGGCCCCAGACCCCCTCTGACCCCTGAGTTCATTAGCATCCCTGTGAAGCTATATCAAATTAGTGCAGAATCAGCTTTGTGTTGCGATCACGTCAAGGATCAGCCAAGTGCACGAGCATCATCAAAAACAGTTGTTAAGAAAAGTGCTGAGCTGAATTTTTGTGCCATCTAGTGGTTTAAAGGAGAATAAAGTCAAATGCGCCTTTAGCCCATTGTATATTGCTTGACTTGCATGCAGTGGTTAAATTGGGATTTATTATGTGGGGGGGCTCTCCCTAGTGAGGTCCGGGGGTATGGTCCCCCGTGAATTTTTTTTTTGAAAAATAAATCATTAAATGGCACTTTCTGGAGAGTTTTGTGCAAAGAAATGGAGAAATTGAGTCTTACATGATATGTGAAAAACTGCAAGGTTAACAGCATATATTTTGCATTGTTGTAGTATCAACAGGTATTAGGACATTTAACATTTACATTACTGTTAATCAGTCATCACTTGATTACACATTGTATTACCTTGTTATGATATAGTGACCCATACAATGTGCCAAACATAATGTTGTGCCACATGAAGAGACCCACCACCGCCCACACACACACACAGCCTACTCTGCGTCATTTCACATCAAGGTATGCACAAGTCACAAAAATAAAATCAATCTATCCTTGTGGAAAGGTTGCTTGGTAGCTAAAAGTAGGTCTAGCAAGTCATATTTCTGTAATTCACACAGATCAAACACAAATATGCTGACTGAATAGATTGCTAGTTTATTTTGAGTAGCCAGCTAGCAGTTCTTTTGGCAGTTTGCTGATAATCCGGTGTCTGAAGTAAAATGCTCAAAACATCTCCTGAGAAAAATCACATGGTCAACCTAGTCTTGGTTATTTAATTCTGATTGAGTCTTATTTTCCTTACCTTGTCATTCAAGGCCAGGGCACTTTTTGTACATTTCTGGAACTTTGCACGCTTCCACATCCCGCGCAACTACGGATCTCCCAAGAACATTCATTATATATTGCTGCGTACATTTATCCGTGTCACCTAGATGCGCATGCGCGAGCAGTGCGCGATCATGGTCGACTGACAGCGAGATTAAGCAGCTGAACAAGAATACGGCTGTGTTCCGATTGTTCTCATCTCAGCTCCGCCGAGACAAAATAGACATGCCATTTCAAAAATCTTTCATTTATTGTCAGAAATATGTTTTCAAAAGCATCACTTTCATCAAATTTTATGTGACAATTTCCAGTAGGCAACTGACTGCAAACAGAGAGATGGAGCCGGAGAGCCCTGGCCCAATTTAACCACTGCTTGCATGTAAATGGTTGTATATATGGGTCGCATCAATTTAAAAAGAAAAAAAGGGTCACTTAAAAAAGTTTGAAAACCACTGCTCCACATTATAGCAGCGAGATCAATCTGACCAAAGCCGTTAGCATTAGATTATAGTATTTGTAATTAGCTGTATACACTGCCTGGCCCCCAAAAATTTGCGTTTGAATTTAAATAAGCAAATACTTAAGGATCATTATCGCAGTGATGGATATGTTTCTGGCATGTTAAATGCTTGGCAACAGTTCTTTTAGCCCTAACTGATGCCGTGTGCGGCTCATTTCTTAAAGGGGCTGTATGTAAAAGTTTTCATAGTTTTCTTATTGCCGATGTTTAAACAGCTAGTAACAACTTTTTGCCAGGAAAATCAGAAGTATGTGACGTTTACGCTCCCAAGAGCCTCTCTTCCATTCAATGACACATGAAACTAATGCTTATACGATGTTCAGGATAATGCAGGAAGAGCCGTTGTGTACTCTCATGTGTCGTGTGGAGAAAAAAGGATTGAGATCGCAGAGCTGCTGCACACATATCCATATCGCTATGATCAGATGCTTTCTGAACTGCTGTTTTCTCACCGCTGTCATTTCTGTTGTGTGTTTATTCTGTTATTGAGAGGAAAGTGCAGCACATATGTACATATTCATCTAACCTCCGCGTTCAGCAGCGTGGACGGTGTCTGGATGTTTGTTAACAGTATATCGCTGCAAAATTGTTTCACACTTTTTACTTATAACGAACACTTGGCCGTGTGTATATCAGGGTCTTGAATCACGTTCAGTCTCAGTTCACTGAACGGCCGCTGGTGGCGCTAATAACCAGGGTTTCTGAATTCTACATACAGTCCCTTTAAACATCTGTTGGCAAGATTCATCAGATTCAAGTTGTGAAAGAGCAATCATTTTCACCAGAGTCGTGACCTTTAACCCCAATGAAAGTCTTTGGAATGTGCTGGAGACTTTACAGAACAGCTGTCAATACAAGATCTCAGCCAAACATTGACGCAATTCTTGATGGAAATAAATGTTGTGATGTTGCATGAGTTTGTCAAAACGTTGTCACGATGAATGCACACTGTAATCAGAGCTAACGGCGGTCCAAAACAGAGTGTGAAACATTTTTGGTCAGCTCAGAATGAAGATCTAGAATGAAGAACGATTTATCTTGTTGAAGAAAGACAGACATCAGAATATGCCATCAGCAGCTCACGAGCAGAGCGTCGATCTCTCACCTGAGGACCACCGTGAAGTGGTTTCCCTGCAGTTCTCCCAGTTTTAATGGATGTATTTGAAGTTCAGATCCAACGGCGAGGGCGAAGGTCTAATGTGTGTAGGACTTTTCAGCGATTCTGTGAAGCTTACTTAAATGATTAGAATTTAGATTCAATGTTACTTTAGCTCCACACCTAATCAGACTCCAACTTCAAATGATTATTATGCATGAATTTAGATATTTGATTATTCGGGATATCCCATACTTTCAATTATTCGTTCATCAGGGACCCGATGCCGCTCAGAGTCATGCCCCGGGTTACGCGGATCTCACGGACACAAACTCGCCCGTCTGATCTAGTCGGTTGCCTACTGCTCATTCGTACAAAAAATTGTAGTTATTGATTAGTTATTAGTGTAGTTATTCCACTCACTCTTATGAGTCTACATTCCCACCAGAAGCCTACGATCGGTCAGTGAGCGACGGCTCGTGGTACCATCACAGAGACAATCTCCAGAACATTTCCTTCACTGTTCCTGGCTGGAGGAACGATCTCCCCGCCTTCATCCGGAATGCAGAATCCCTGACAACATCCAAAGACATCTGAAAACTCATCTCTTCCATGAGCACTTAACCTCATCATCATAAATTATTATGCTACTCTAAGCAATGTCTGAAGCTTTGTATTTTGAGCACTTTTTGTGTTTGTTTGCCTCTTCACGATGAATCGCTTGCTGCTGTTTTCCTTTGTAAGTCACTTTGGATAAAAGTGTCTGCAAAATGAATAAATGTAAATGTATTTAGCCACTGCTGTACAACTTGCCAAGTCAGTGATAGACAGAAATCAAAAGGTCTTCAGATGATGTGCAGAGCCTTTAGTTTGACCCATCCTGGACTCAGATCTGCGGTAGCACCAGCCTGCTCATAATCTACTACAAATAATGATTTTATGCGTCAGGTAAAAATGCATCATGGCAATTACACAAGTAAACAATTCATCAATTGCTCAAAGAAAGAATTTGACATTAAGAAGTGCATAGCAGACACAGGACACACAGTGTGTTTGAGACAGAATTCCCCAACGGCAGCTCTGCCACTTTCCCTGAAATACCCAGACCAGAACAAAAGGGTTGTAAACATTTCCTACACAAGCACCTGGTTTCGGTGGAGAGGAGAGGATTATCAGATATCTTGAACAGACACTGCCCAAAAAGGAGAACAGAATTCTCCTAACTTTCTCATAATACCAGTGACTGCAGTGAAACTGAGACCATTTTACCAATCGCTCTGGGACATTTAAATGATACCAAACATGAAAGGAAAAAACAATAGATTCACAAGATACATCATATGAGGGTTATGGACACTCCTAGAGAACATGTTGGGCCTGACCCTGAAACACACACACACACACACACACACACACACACACACACACACACACACACACACACACACACACACACACACACACACACACACACACACACACACACACACACACACACACACACACACACACACAGTGATGTGACGTAACCACAGCGCTGATGTGGGATCAGTGTTTGTTTACCAGCCGCAGACGACAGCGTTCGAACCTGGAGAGGAGGAGGATGGCCTTATAGAGCATGAAACTGCCACGGTTCTTCAGCGAATGCTTTCGAGGGGCTTCAGTGGGAGACGTAAAGAAAGAGACAAAAGACACTATTGCTTTATTTTATTTTTTTTGTAACGAAAACATACATGGTCAATACCACCAAAACAACAGCTGTGCAAGGTTAGAGTATTCATCAAAACCATCAGTGCAGCTCCACTGTACGAGCTGGTGAATTAATCAGACATTTACAGCATATTATATCTATACAATAACTGTAGAAAGTACAACTCAATATAAACAATGAATATAATTGTGTCGAGTTCAATATAATTCAACCACATTTGCTCTCGGGTCCGTCACTGTCCAGTCAGCTGAGCAGAAAACAGCATTTTAATGTTAATAAAAAAACAAACAAAACCAATGTTTCAAAAATAACAGAACAGAGGGAATCTTATATAATGAAAACTACATCTCCACTTTTATCTTGTCAGATAGAAATGTATTAAAAAAATGTATTCTATCTGAACATTTCTTAATTCAATAAGCACCAGTATTCATTTCTGAATTACGTCACAAACTCATACAAAGAAAAACAAACACAAACTGAGGATCATGTAAATTATAGTTATTATAAGGAAAACCCTTTGAAAGCTGTAACTTCTGTCCATCACCACTCCGCCTCTCCCACAGCCTTGGAGAAAACATAGTCTTTCCCTCCGTAACACATCACTCCATCCTTCAGGTAAAACTTCCAGCGGTTTTTGCTGCGGTGAATCTGTACAACACAACAAACAAAAAAGCAAATAGAATTTACTACATTGAAAATCGCTGTACTATCAAATATAGTATTAATATTTTAAATGAACTCATCTAATGGCTCAATGGTCTTTTTTTCTTTCCTCTTAAAAATGGTTTTGTCTGGGAAATTTGTGCCAAAGATATGGAACTAAAACACAAATGAATTATGTATTAGCATTTATTAATATTCTCAACCATGTCGGATTCAGACAAAATCTTCCACTCACTGTCAGAATCATACTGTCATAAGGAGTTGACTTTGAAAACATGGCAGTTTTGCCCTAGAACAGACCTCGTTTGTTCTCCCGCGTCACATACACACACACACACTTGAGTTAGTTTGACATTTTTAGTGGCTGTTGGCAAACACACTTGAAGACGCACTCACATGCTGCATATTCTCTGCAAAACTCTAAAAAACGCACAGGTTTATCATGTTCTCATTCAGAAAAGACATAAATAACTACTGCCATCACAAGCTGAACAACCAACACATCTACACGCAAAACTGATGAAACACCAATCAGACTCTCAGGAAAACTGATGAAACACCAATCAGACTCTCAGGAAAACTGATGAAACACCAATCAGACTCTCAGGAAAACTGACGAAACACCAATCAGACTCTCAGGAAAACTGACGAAACACCAATCAGACTCTCAGGAAAACTGACGAAACACCAATCAGACTCTCAGGAAAGCTGACGAAACACCAATCAGACTCTCAGGAAAACTGACGAAACACCAATCAGAATCTCAGGAAAACTGACAAACACCAATCAGACTCTCAGGAAAGCTGACGAAACACCAATCAGACTCTCAGGAAAACTGACGAAACACCAATCAGACTCTCAGGAAAGCTGAGGAAACACCAATCAGACTCTCAGGAAAACTGACGAAACACCAATCAGACTCTCAGGAAAACTGACGAAACACCAATCAGACTCTCAGGAAAGCTGAGGAAACACCAATCAGACTCTCAGGAAAACTGACGAAACACCAATCAGACTCTCAGGAAAGCTGACGAAACACCAATCAGACTCTCAGGAAAGCTGACGAAACACCAATCAGACTCTCAGGAAAACTGACGAAACACCAATCAGACTCTCAGGAAAACTGACGAAACACCAATCAGACTCTCAGGAAAACTGACGAAACACCAATCAGACTCTCAGGAAAACTGACGAAACACCAATCAGACTCTCAGGAAAACTGACGAAACACCAATCAGACTCTCAGGAAAACTGACGAAACACCAATCAGACTCTCAGGAAAGCTGAGGAAACACCAATCAGACTCTCAGGAAAACTGACGAAACACCAATCAGACTCTCAGGAAAACTGACGAAACACCAATCAGACTCTCAGGAAAGCTGAGGAAACACCAATCAGACTCTCAGGAAAACTGACGAAACACCAATCAGACTCTCAGGAAAGCTGACGAAACACCAATCAGACTCTCAGGAAAGCTGACGAAACACCAATCAGACTCTCAGGAAAACTGACGAAACACCAATCAGACTCTCAGGAAAACTGACGAAACACCAATCAGACTCTCAGGAAAACTGACGAAACACCAATCAGACTCTCAGGAAAACTGACGAAACACCAATCAGACTCTCAGGAAAACTGACGAAACACCAATCAGAATCTCAGGAAAACTGACAAACACCAATCAGACTCTCAGGAAAGCTGATGAAACACCAATCAGACTCTCAGGAAAACTGACGAAACACCAATCAGACTCTCAGGAAAACTGACGAAACACCAATCAGACTCTCAGGAAAACTGACGAAACACCAATCAGACTCTCAGGAAAACTGACGAAACACCAATCAGACTCTCAGGAAAACTGATGAAACACCAGTTTACCAAAGAGACAGGCCACAAAATGGACCCTAGCAATGGTGAAGAGCTGAAAGAGGAGGAACACAGAGATCATGTTCGAGATGATGATGATTATGATGTGCAGAGGATGAGCATGAGGAAGGTCAGCCGATGCAAACCTATCATTCAAATGATTAGAAAACAGTAGAGTAATCTCCAGGGCTTCATACACAAACAGTAGATGTAGATGAGAGGTTGTTCTGTGTACAGTAAATACTGTACTCCATCAAACTCATGACTCTCAAACTCATTTGTTGGTAGTTCTTGTATGTTCTGTATTTTTGCAGAACTGAGGTGACTTTTGTTAGAGGACAGAGAAGCTTCTATTGTAAATATGGTCATTGCCGAGAATGATAATGCAATTTGACAACAAGAAATTAACTTCTCAGAAACTTGCGTTGTAACCATAGACTGTATAAAACAATGGGCGTAGTGTCCGTGACGTCACCCGGAGGTTTCTGAAGAGCATTTTTGAAGCCCAAAGTGCCAGCCATCGTCATCTTGGCAGCACGTCACTCCCGGATAACCGAAAATGGGCAAAGAGGCGGGATGTGGGCGGAGCTGAGGTGCCTGTTTGCTGAAACCACGCCCACCTAGCTCAACTATAGCTATATATCACTCAAGTGGCCACGCCCTTAATTATGCAGAACTTTAAGGCTTAATATAATTTAAACGGACGAGTTATAAAAACATTCACCTCCTCACAGTTGTCATGAAGGGCAAAATTAGCCGTATAGACCAAAACCACTTTTTGTAGACTGTAAACGTGTTTTTCTGCTGTAAAGTTGGGCATTTTAACATGAGGAGATACAGATTTGACTCCTTTCTGGAGCCGGTCTCTAGTGGCCAGTCGATGAAGTGCAGTTTAAATCACTTCCTGTTGGATTCAAGAGAGACCACGGGAGGTTGCCACCTGGTTGTAACAGCTTTTGATTAAAACAGGCGAATACTGTGCCTTACGAACGGGTTTCAGAGCAGGTCATGTGCTCCTGTCCTCTCACAGGTGAAGTGATGCTCACGGTACACATGTACTCAAATCTTTCTGTAGGACGTTAGAGACAGAAAGCTGAACATTATCACACATCATGCTGGACGTCTCCTGGCTTTCTCAACATCTCTGTGACTCCATCATCAGCATGAACATGGAGAGACAGGACGGGTGTGTTTAGGGATTATATACACATTCAATGACCATCCCAGGGTTTTTACCATGTTCCTACCAGCATAATACCCATTCCTCAAACCTATTTACAGTCGCTCTGCTTGTATTATATAATGAACTGAAAATCATAGTGTTCTTAAACGGGGGGGGGGGGGGCGGGGGGGGTTTGGGGGGGTCGGGGGTTGGTGGTTTGTCACAGAATTACAACTTAAATGTAGTTCAATAAAAACATATATACATATACATACACCGATCAGGCATAACATTATGACCTAATATTGTGTTGGTCCCCCTTTTGCTGCCAAAACAGCCCTGACCCATCGAGGCATGGACTCCACTAGACCCCTGAAGGTGTGCTGTGGTATCTGGCACCAAAATGTTAGCAGCAGATCCTTTAAGTCCTGTAAGTTGCAAGGTTGGGCCTCCATGGATCGGACTTGTTTGTTCAGCACATCCCACAGATGCTCGATTGGATTGAGATCTGGGGAATTTGGAGGCCAAGTCAACACCTCAAACTCGTTGTTGTGCTCCTCAAACCATTCCTGAACCATTTGTGCTTTGTGGCAGGCACATTATCCTGCTGAAAGAGCCACAGCCACCAGGGAATACCGTTTCCATGAAAGGGTGTAAATGGTCTGCAACAATGCTTAGGTAGGTGGTACGTGTCAAAGTAACATCCACATGGATGGCAGGACCCAAGGTTTCCCAGCAGAACATTGCCCAAAGCATCACACTGCCTCCGCTGGCTTGCCTTCTTACCATAGTGCATCCTGGTGCCATGTGTTCCCCAGGTAAGCCACGCACACGCACCCGGCCATCCACATGATGTAAAAGAAAACGTGATTCATCAGACCAGGCCACCTTCTTCCATTGCTCCGTGCTCCATTTCTGATGCTCACGTGCCCACTGTTGGTGCTTTCGGCGGTGGACAGGGGTCAGCATGGGCACCCTGACTGGTCTGCGGCTATGCAGCCCCATACACAACAAACTGCGATGCACTGTGTATTCTGACACCTTTCTATCAGAACCAGCATTAACTTCTTGAGCAATTTGAGCTACAGTAGCTCCCCACGTGCATCAATGAGCCTTGGCCGCCCATGACCCCGTCGCCGGTTCACCACTGTTCCTTCCTTGGAGCACTTTTGATAGATACTGACCACTGCAGACTGGGAACACCCCACAAGAGCTGCAGTTTTGGAGATGCTCTGACCCAGTCGTCTAGCCATCACAATTTGGCCCTTGCCATTTTTCCTGCTTCAACTTTGAGGACAAAATGTTCACTTGCTGCCTAATATATCCCACCCACTAACAGGTGCCGTGATGAAGAGATAATCAGTGTTATTCACTTCACCTGGCAGTGCTCATAATGTTATGCCTGATCGGTGTATACCGATGTGCAGAATTCAGGTATCAGAATCAGATCTGTAAAATAAAAATTTGTTTCTGTGAACCCGTATTTGCAACATTATAAAAAGTCGTTTTATTGTTTTTACCAAGATTGAGTAAAAAGAAGCATGACTTTCTATTACACACTGATCTCAAATTTCTGAACGCTAGTGTAATTCTACAGGGCAACTCGATCTATGAACCCATGAAAATACAGAATCATTCTAAAGACTCAGCTTATTTTGCTTCCATTTCGCTCGTACAGAACGCTACGGTTTTATTTCATAGCCATCATTCAATAAAATCTCCTCAAACAGATTCTCAGTAGTTTTTTACCTTGTCATACTGGCACACAATGACATTCTCTGTGTCGAAGATCTCTGGGATATCCTGATCACTCACGTCATCTCCAGAGTTCAGCGGATCCTGAGGGAAAACACAAGTGTCATTTCTTCTGGATCAGACTTTCATGAGCACAAGATTGACAGAATCTTCCTGCAAATTCAAAATTGTCTTTAACGTGTTGAGCAAGTTATCAGCTAGTTTGACAAAATAGAAAAATCTGAATAATAATAATAATAATAATAATAAACAACCCATGAAGAAATCCTGCTTTACAGTAGATCGTGATTTACACAGAGAGCTATATGGCTATCGATCCTTTCAATAAAACATCTCGCTCACACTTTATTACAACGGTCCACTTTAGACATTCTACTAACTATAAATAACTTTACAACTACATGTCAACCAGCAGTCATTAGAGTATTAGTAGTGTATTAGTAAAGTATTAGTAGATTGTCTGCTTAATATCTGCTAACACTTTATTTTGATGCTGTCAACAGACTTTCTACTAATGTAACTAATGTCTACAAAACTGTGGGAGCGGCTCATTCTGTGGTCCAGTAACCAGTCTATAGCGTATCCTGTCAGTTAATGATATGATATCATGATATTAGACCATGAATGTGTCCACGATCCACTGTATCAGTCGCAGCTCTGGCGCCGCCGTCACAACACACTGTACACACTGTACAACGCCACGCACAGTCCCATCACATGATCAACAACGCAGCGGTCGGGTTGAGTTTCCAATCAGCATCTGATTTGAAGTGCATGACATTAGAAATTTTCAAAAGAACCAAATCAATCTAAAGATTTGACTGAAATGTTTTGTCCGTGAACTGGAACGACCCGCATACAGTGGATATTAACACCTTTAGTGTTTGGCCATCTGTGTACTGTAAGCGCTCTCATTACCTCTTCCTCTTCCAACTCCTCCTCGTCCTCATTGCCATTGATCATTCCCAGAAACTCTTTCTCTCCAACGAGCCCCAGATCTTCATCCTCGTCCTCGTCCTCCTCCGTGTCGGAGCTGCTGTCGGCGACTCCATCCAGTTGTGTGATGAAGTCGAGCTCCGTCTCGAGCTGATGAAACAGCATCAGTATCACATTCTGTGTTTCAATCTTTCAGCAGAAACATTCATATGGTTTCATTAAAACTACATGATGAAAGAGTTTTAACTACAATTTAAATTGTTACTCAAATTTCCTTTCTTTCACCCTCAAATCTCCTCAAAATCACAAAGCTCCTTTTATAGTCCTCCCCATGTTCACAGTGACGTCTACAGAAATGTTTAACTTCAGAGAAATGGACCAGTTGTAGGTGCAGGGAGCAAAAAGCAACAGCATATACAGAAGAATAAAGTTCTTATGAAGAACAGATGATGTTTTAAAAAGCTGCTGTTTTCATAAGAGCATGTAAAACATTTCAGCACCGGTCAGATAACACTTAGCTTCCTATTGTTTTGGGGCTTTCCATTTGTCTCCTATCTGTATTTAGAGGTAGAAACGACTCCACTTTTCACTGCGTGGTTTGACTCGGCTCGGCTCGCTTTACTTTGGCTCAGTTTGCTTTTCCACTGCAGTTTAGTACCGCTTCAAAGTGGGTGGGGTTATAGACTGATCGTTATAGTTGTGCCACCACCTCGTCTACTGACCACAATAAAGCCATTTCTTTTTTCAAGCTGCATGCGACGGTCGATCCAGCGGGTTTGGTGTCTCGTGTCGCAAATCCAATGATGCTGGGAGTGACGATTCTCTCTGACCAATCAGTGATCTGCAGCTTTTACACGTAACCGAGGTGGTACTAAAAAAAAAGTACAGGTACTAGGTACTGTACACAGTGGAAAACGCCCAAAAGTGAGCCGTACCATGCAGTGGAAAAGCGCCATAGAACACAACACTGGTTATTTACAGGAGTGTGGCGTGTTGCATTGAAGTTTACCTTAATGTCATGGATAGTTTCAGCCTGCGAGTCTGGAAGGGCAGTAGATTCCTCAGCTGCTCCGTCTGGCTCCTTTAGGGCCGTATCCATCACATCCTGGGCGTAATCCGAGCACGGCCCCTGTGCCGGTGGAGTGAAGAAGGACGATGCGCTCATGTCGATGGGCTGCGGGCTGAACTCGATGCCGTCGAGGGTGAACTCGCTCTGACCGTCCGAGCCCGACGGGGAGGGTTTGTCGTCGGGTTGTTGGCAGAGATGATGGTGCAGTGGAGGATTCGGCGGTGGCTCAGACGGTGCTGGAGGACACGGGACAGGCAGATGGGTCGGGATGCTGCGAGCAACGGCCGTGGGAAGAGAAACCGGGTTGGAATTCTGCTCGATGCGGGTCTGAGCGGGTCGGGTCAGGACATGCTGAGGTCCTCGCGTGACCATCACAGGAACATTGACTTTGTAGAAATGCCCTGAAGGTGAGAGAGAAAGAACAGCTAAACATTATTTATGCCATTATTTCATCAACACATCAAGTGGTCGGGATTGGGGATTCAAAAGTCTTAAGACAGTCAATGTGCTGTACATAAACATAAAACACAATAAAAATAAAACAAATAACAGACAATAAAACAGATAACATGACACAGTATCAGCCATTTCAAACAAACAGACTTCAGTTTTGATTTTTTGAACCCTAACCGGCAGACTATTGCACTACTGCAAATGCCCAGTCACCTCTGAGCTTTCACTTTGTCCGTGGAACCACTAATAGGCCTTTATCACACTTCCTATCTCCAGTAAGTGATTCGGTGTGCCGCTACTTCCTGTCCCATCACAACGCAATCAAAACTAATGTCTGAATCCTGTCGATCCGGTGCTCTGATTCTACACAACGACACCCTCACCTCAGATTTCACCATTTCCTGACGTTAAAAGAACAGAGGAAAGCATGAGTGAGACTGATCCGGCGGGACGAAGGTCCTTCTTTTAGAATAATGCACGGGAGTGTTTGTGTCTAGTAGCTATGCATTTCCAAACTGAGGATGTTTACATCTCATATGTTCAGCTGCTGAAACGTTCCCTTCCAAACGTGCATTCTGAGTAATAAACATGTATTTCCCAGCTAACCCGCCGCAGTCAGCGCTCGTCTCTCATTAACAGTGTTTTCTCTTACTGATCATATTTCATACCTGTTCAATTTACATTTTAAATGAATTTGACTGATAAACACTCATACAAAAATTAACCATGGTTTTATTATAGTAAAAATGTAGTAACCATGTTTTTTTCCTGGATTGATTACCATTTGTATTACCACAGTTTTACTACAACATACCATGGTTAAACTACAATAACCATGTTTTTTTTGGTTTAATTTGTAGTAAAACCATGGTTAATTTTGGCGAGAGCAGTATTAGATGAACGAATGCGCGGTAACTGTCTTAAAGAAATATAACGATGTTAAACACTTGATTAATCTTAAACAGTAATGCGCTGACAGCGCGACTGCTTTGAATATTAATTAAGAATTTTGGCATTAATGTGTGAATTGCATACAGTGAAATGATTGTCAATGAAAATGACAGAATAATGACTAGAATATTGAATACAGATGAATAAATATGTTGATTCTGATGTTTTTGTCAGGTCTCACACACACTCTTTAGACGAGCACCTGAAATAATCACGTGTTTACGAGGCTCGGCTTATGTTGGATTAAAACTACAAGTTCTTTTGAGTTTGGACAGTCCTGTACACAGTAATTATCCGTTTATCTCTTCTCCTGTCACTGAAAATGTCCAGATTTTGAAATCATCCTCCAGATGCTTAATTTAAGAGGCGTTTGTTCAACTAGGTGTTAACAGCACATTGAAAATATACATAACCGGAAGAATCGACACACTGCCAGTATTCAGTTCCACTGTGCTAAAGGTCTAATAGTCCCTGACTGGAGGATCTCCGAGACTTCCCTGCGTCATGTTCCGACAGAAGATCAGAGAGGGTAAAGTGAGATGGCGGAGGGTAGGCAGGTGCTCCCGTTTGCCACATGATCAGCAAAAATTAAACCTAAATTACTATCAGCTAAACCGCATCGAACATCACAATATAAACAGGACATGTTAAAGTTTCAATGGTTATAGTAATTTACGTCGCTGCACTACTGAGAGTTACGACGCGGTCGTGTTGTGATACATCAGGGCCGTCTGTGTGGAGTAAGAGACTGATCACATCAACGCAATATCAAAGACAGATTATACATCTTATCATTTATAATAATATACTTGTCCATGAAGGAGCAAATCACCAAAACCAGCGTATAAAACGATAAGGAAAGAGTGTTAAACAGGCCAGAGTGAGCTGTGAGTGTCTGGATATCTCCTGTTGACTGTTATTACTCTCGGGAGAGCCGGTTTGAGCGTCCCTGGACGAGTGTTTCGCTGGTGTGTCGCAGAGCAATCTGGACTGTGAACATCTAAAACCCAGATTGGCGACATCTAGTTTGAGTATTCCTGTAACACAAGGACGTGTTGACGATATCTCATCAAGCGAAGGGCGAGTGCATCGATATGGTGTTCCAGAGCAACCAGGATTCAAAGACAGACGCGAGTGATCCAGACGCTTTACCATCGGAAAATGTGTTGAGCGTGTCCTCTTCGCAATTCCTGAATCAAGCGGGCTCAGAGCTTGGATTTCAGTATAGAGTAAATCCAGCGATTCTCAAACAGTGACAATTAAAACTGTAAATCATGCAGAGTTTTATGGGACACTGACGCCAAACCAAAAGCACTGTTGGGCGGTCATTTAAATATTTGTAGTGTTATGGCAAACTGTGATGGAATTAAACATCATGTCACAAATTTCACCATCAGCAATGTTTTATGTTCCTGGTTATAATATTTTTCATAGAGATAGGTTGGTTGGTTATGTTTTATATTAAGGATAGCATTAGGTTTACAGAGTTACAGTTCGCTCATAATTTTGATATTGAATGTATAGTTTTAGATGTTTCCCTCTCACCACAAATGACCTTTATAATTATAGCTGTTTATCGACCACCTTCAACAAATAACGCATTTTATGATAAATTACATAAGCTTCTTAAAGTATGCGATTTTACAAAAGAAGTTATTCTACTTGGTGACTTAAATGTAAATAAAATTGGTAGGAGGAAACTGAAAAACATAACTAGCTATTTTGATTTAAAACAACTTGTAAAAGGACCTACAAGAATAACTAGACCTTCTGAAACACAAATTGACAATCTTTACCAATAAATCTGATCACATAGTTAAGTCTTTTAATATGATCATAATTTAACACTTATAGTGAAATTGAACAAAGAAGAGGTTTGGTTATCAAGCTATAAATAGAAAAACATGTAATTTTAGTTTTATGAGGCAAGTTAAAAGCAGAGGAAGCAAAAATGTCTACCTTGGTTAAATGAAAATATCTGGTCACTTATGAAACAATCTAGGATGGAATACGAGAAGCAAAATTTTAATGAATTAAGAAAAAAAGTAATAAATGAAATTAGAAAAGCAGAAGCAAAATGTAATATTTCTAGAGAAAGGAAATACAAAATTAATATGGCAAAATTTGAGAAATTTAACAGGAAATTATTTTTAAAAATTTTTAAAAATCAGTGTGAAATATAGAACTTGAGTCAGAAGGAAAACGGTGATCATGGTATGATAGCAAATACTTTTAATAACTATTTTGTGGACACAATAAGAGTTGTCACCGTCTCTTTGTCCAGAGATGCGATGTCTTACACTGACGGACACTGCTCTACACACAGTCACTCTTCAGCAGGTGTCTAACACAAGCTCACAGAATAATTACTTCTCTTAATAATTCTAGAGCTAGAGATAAATATGGATTAGATTAGATTTTTTTTTTTTTTTTTAAACTCACAAAGAATTAATCATAGGACCATTAACCATTAACTTTCCCTCTGCATGGAAATACGGAGTAACTACACCAATTCATAAATCTGGAAAATTAGTAATTATAGACCAATAAGTATTCTTCCTGTAATGTCTAGAGTCGCTGAGAAATGGGTACATATCTTAATAATAGTGCATGTTCTCTTCACCCTATGCAATTCGGCTTAAAAAAAAAATACTCTACAGAAACTGCAAATTGTTTTATGCTGGAAAATATTAAATCTAAGATGGATAAAGGAGGTGTAGTTTGTGCTGTATTCTTGTATTTTAAGAAAGCTTTTGACATTCTGCTCTCTAGGTTATCAAATTTGTGGCCATTGTGGTTTAAATCTAATTTAGAAAATAGAAAACAATGTGTTATAAATGCAACATCAGAATATCTAGATTATAATATTGGAGTTCCACAAGGTTCGATCTTGGGTCCACTGCTGTTCTATGTAAATGATTTACCGAACGTCTGTCCTCCAGATGTTATCTGTCAAATGTATGCTGATGATGTTGTGCTGTATGTACACGCAAGAAGTCAACAACAGGCCATGAATCAGGTTTCACAATGGCTTATCAAAGCATGTTTACATCTTAATGTCAAGAAAACGGTTTGCATGTTTTCTACTGAAAGGCCAGATCATGATGTGAAAGCACTAGTATTCGTCCAGGGACAGAAACTTGAGGTAGTGCGTGAATCTACATATCTAGGAATAATAATGGATTCTCAGCTTTCTTTTAAAAAACATGTGAAGAAAGTGGTAAACACAGTGAAATTTAATTTAACGAATTTTAGTTTGACTAAAGCAGCAGCAGTTTTATTTATGAACTCGATGATTATTCCACATATTCCATACCTGGACACAAACATGTGAGTCTTTCTTAAACCGGTTGAAATCGTAAACAAACTCAAGGTTCTGGATAAAAAGACAAATAGTTTTCACCACTGTAGTTTTAACTAAGTTTTCCCTTTTAAGTTTGGAACATCTGATTTAATTTGCTGACTTAGTACTTGTCTTTAAGATTCTAAATGGTTTTTAAGGATTACTGATGGGATAACAGGACGGTTGGGGTGATTGTACCTTTGGTCAGTTATCTTGTGTTCTCAGAGGAAGACATGAGTGGAATAGAGCTGAAGGAATTAAAACAATAACAGGTCATTGTGGTTTCTCTAAAAAGCTGAAAATGTGGTTACTGTTGAATCAAAATTGTGAACATTTATAGACATTATGGTATGGTAGTTTGTATTTTTGGGTTTTAAAATTGATTTTTTTCCCCTTTCTTTTCTTTCCTGTCCTTAACATCAACCTGCCAAGAGACTACGGGTGAAAATTAGCCAGCGTTGGCTAAATCTGGCGCATTTTACATATTGTTATGTATTATTAATGTGTATTGTCCCTGATTAAATAAATCAATTACAAGGTGCTAAGCCATCTAGAGATTTATAGATCATTAAAAGGACTTTAAAATCAATTCTTTAGCGACCCAGCAACCAGTGTAATGACATTAACGTGGGTGATATGTTGATATTTCTTAAGCCCAGTCAGAAGCCTGGCGTAACCTGATTTATCAGGTCTTAAAAGACAGAAAAGACTTTGCTCTTAGATGGAAGAAACTAGATTTGACCACAGAACTGACCTGTATATCAAACTTTAAAGCACTGTCCAAATAGACTCCCAGGTTTTACGTATTGGGAAAGAGGGCCAAGATTAATTTGAGTGTCATGGGTTGAGTGTCATTACCCTGCGCAGCAATGCAAGGAAATGTCATATTTCTTAAAAACTGAACCTAGTGGAACCTATAAATGGAGAATAGCATTGGAGCCACACTGAACCCTGGGGGATTCCACATGTAAGTGGAGCTGTTCTTGATACAGATCCCCAACTCATAGTTTTCAGGCACGGGAGTGTCCAGAGGTCTGGAGCGGAAAACAGCCAGACAACTGCAGCACAAGCCTGTCAATTTTCCATCTTAAAAACTAAAATATGTGAACAAGATGCAAGTTTTGGACACTTGTGATCCATATACAGCACCTGCAGCAGTTTTTCAAGAGCTAAAAACGTCATTCTAAAACGCCTACCGTGAAAAACACGTGGGTTAAATAAGAATTCAAAGGAGGTATTAAGCAAAGTTTAACGCTAGTCAAGGATGTGCTGATCTGGGTTTTATTTTAAATCGAGTTAATTTTAAACACATTAACTCTGCAGAAAGACCATTAGAATTAAAGGACCGATCGAGGGTGAAGCGACGCCAGGCTAAAGATGCTTAATCGGTGCAACCCACCCTTAAAGTGCCTTAATGTACTAAAACAGTGATATTAAAAGATCAAATTCATTTCTGCATACTATATACAGGCGAGCAGATGAGCCCAGAATATGAACGCAACAGGTTTTCTTTATAATGGTTTCCAATGGAAAAATGTTTAATGAGAAACCTTGTGTTGCATTAATATTCATCTGCTCATCTGCTTGCCTGTACAAAGTATGCATCATCAATAAGGTGTACAGTTGTGGAATTATTGGCACTCCTGGTAAATATGAGCAAAGATGGCTGTAAAAATAAATCTGCATTGTTTATCCTTTTGATCCTTTGAAAAATTTACAAAACTCTAACCTTTCATTGAAGTAAAAGAATTGAAAGTAGGGGGTAAATCACATTACGAAATAAATGCTTTTCTCCAAAACACACTGGCCATAATTATTGGCACCCTTTTATTAAATACTTTTTGCAACCTCCTTTTGCCAGGATATCCGCTCTGAGTCTTCTCCTGTAATGCCTGATGAGTTCAGAGATCAGAGCCCATTCCTCCACACAGAATCTCTCAGATCCCTCAGATCCCAGCTCTTCTCTTCAGGTCATCTCTCATTCTCTATAGGGTTCAGGTCAGGGACTGGGACTCAGATCCGTCAGATCCCAGCTCTTCTCTTCAGGTCATCACTCATTCTCTATAGGGTTCAGGTCAGGGACTGGGACTCAGATCCTTCAGATCCCAGCTCTTCTCTTCAGGTCATCTCTCATTCTCTATAGGGGTCAGGTCAGGGACTGGGACTCAGATCCGTCAGATTCCAGCTCTTCTCTTCAGGTCATCTCTCATTCTCTATAGGGTTCAGGTCAGGGACTGGGACTCAGATCCTTCAGATCCCAGCTCTTCTCTTCAGGTCATCTCTCATTCTCTATAGGGTTCAGGTCAGGGACTGGGACTCAGATCCGTCAGATCCCAGCTCTTCTCTTCAGGTCATCACTCATTCTCTATAGGGTTCAGGTCAGGGACTGGGACTCAGATCCTTCAGATTCCAGCTCTTCTCTTCAGGTCATCACTCATTCTCTATAGGGTTCAGGTCAGGGACTGGGACTCAGATCCGTCAGATCCCAGCTCTTCTCTTCAGGTCATCACTCATTCTCTATAGGGTTCAGGTCAGGGACTGGGACTCAGATCCGTCAGATCCCAGCTCTTCTCTTCAGGTCATCTCTCATTCTCTATAGGGTTCAGGTCAGGCACTGGGACTCAGATCCGTCAGATCCCAGCTCTTCTCTTCAGGTCATCTCTCATTCTCTATAGGGGTCAGGTCAGGGACTGGGACTCAGATCCGTCAGATTCCAGCTCTTCTCTTCAGGTCATCTCTCATTCTCTATAGGGTTCAGGTCAGGGACTGGGACTCAGATCCGTCAGATCCCAGCTCTTCTCTTCAGGTCATCTCTCATTCTCTATAGGGTTCAGGTCAGGGACTGGGACTCAGATCCGTCAGATCCCAGCTCTTCTCTTCAGGTCATCTCTCATTCTCTATAGGGTTCAGGTCAGGCACTGGGACTCAGATCCGTCAGATTCCAGCTCTTCTCTTCAGGTCATCTCTCATTCTCTATAGGGGTCAGGTCAGGGACTGGGACTCAGATCCGTCAGATTCCAGCTCTTCTCTTCAGGTCATCTCTCATTCTCTATAGGGTTCAGGTCAGGCACTGGGACTCAGATCCGTCAGATCCCAGCTCTTCTCTTCAGGTCATCTCTCATTCTCTATAGGGTTCAGGTCAGGGACTGGGACTCAGATCCGTCAGATCCCAGCTCTTCTCTTCAGGTCATCTCTCATTCTCTATAGGGTTCAGGTCAGGGACTGGGACTCAGATCCGTCAGATTCCAGCTCTTCTCTTTAGGTCATCTCTCATTCTCTATAGGGTTCAGGTCAGGGACTGGGACTCAGATCCGTCAGATCCCAGCTCTTCTCTTCAGGTCATCTCTCATTCTCTATAGGGTTCAGGTCAGGCACTGGGACTCAGATCCGTCAGATTCCAGCTCTTCTCTTCAGGTCATCGCTCATTCTCTATAGGGGTCCGGTCAGGGACTGGGACTCAGATCCGTCAGATTCCAGCTCTTCTCTTCAGGTCATCACTCATTCTCTATAGGGGTCCGGTCAGGGACTGGGACTCAGATCCGTCAGATCCCAGCTCTTCTCTTCAGGTCATCGCTCATTCTCTATAGGGTTCAGGTCAGGGACTGGGACTCAGATCCATCAGATTCCAGCTCTTCTCTTCAGGTCATCTCTCATTCTCTATAGGGTTCAGGTCAGGCACTGGGACTCAGATCCGTCAGATTCCAGCTCTTCTCTTCAGGTCATCACTCATTCTCTATAGGGGTCAGGTCAGGGACTGGGACTCAGATCCGTCAGATTCCAGCTCTTCTCTTCAGGTCATCTCTCATTCTCTATAGGGTTCAAGGTGTTTGCTAAAATTAATGAGACCATGTGTCTGAAGAAGATGTCCAGGACCTTTGGCAAAAAAACAGGCCACAACATTAAAGATCCAGCGGTGTATTTAACCGTGGGCATAGGGTGCTTTATATCCCTGTTTACACCAAACCCATCTGGTGAGTTTGCTGGCAAAAAGCTCTTTTTATAGTGTCATCTGACCACAGAACCAGGTCCGTCTGAAGCTCCAGTCGTGTCTGAATATGCTGGAGTTTGTTTCTGGATGAGCGAGGAGGATTTTTCCCTCCCAAACAACATGTGCTGATGTAGGGGTTGTTTGATTGTCTTTCTGAGCCCAAGACTCAACTAATCTCTGCGATTCTCCATCTGTGATCCTTGGAGAGTCTTTGTCCACTCAAACTTTCCTCCTCGCCGTGCATTAGGACAATATACACACACGTCAGATTCATAACATCTTTAGCTGATTGAACTTCTTAATTATTGCCCTGATGGTGGAAATGGGGATTTTCAATGCTTTAGCTATTTTCCTACAGCCACTTTCTATTTTGTGAAGCTCAACAATCTTTTGCTGCACATCAGAACTATATTCTGTGGTTATACTCATTGTGATGATGATTAAGGGAATTTGGCCTTTGTGTTTCCTCATATTTATACTCCTGTGGAACAGGAAGTCATGGATAGACAATTTCATGTTCCTAGTCACCCTGGTGTGCTAAAAAAAATGTAAATATTAATAGGAATATACTTCAGAGATATTTTACTCAAAAAAAATTCTAGGGGTGCCAATAATTGTGGCCAATCGTGTTTGAAAGTGGGGGGTAAATCACATTACGAAATAAATGCTTTTCTCAATTCTTTTACTTCAATGAAAGGTTAGTTTTTTTGCGAATTTTTTGAATGATAGATCAAAAGGATAAACAATGCAGATTTATTTTTACAGCCATCTTTGATCATATTTACCAGGAGTGCCAATAATTCTGACCACAACTGTATATTGAATTTGGTCTTTTAGTATCACTGTCTTACTACAAAGCTGGTAAAAATGACTGGCGGTCAATGGAGGAAAGCCTTGTTTTGCCCTCCAGGTGGGCGTTCCTATAACGGTGTGACGTCACGTGAAAACTATGAAAACTCACTGAGAAAGTTCTATTTTTAAGAAAAGACATCAGGGCCTTCCCTTGGATGCCTGCACATTTCTCCAAGCGGGACAGAAGGACGGTACGGTCCACTGTGTCAAAGCCAGCGCTTAGATCCAAGAGCACAAGCACGACGAAGCTCCCAGTGTCCAGTTAACATCATTTATCACCAAGTGCTGTTTCTGTGGAATCGTATTTTCTAATCTCATTTTCTTCTAGGAGACTGTACAGTTGCTGAAAGACTGCCTTCTCTAATAATTTAGAGATAAATGACCATTTAGAAACCAGTCTAAAATTTGCTAAAATTGTAGGGTTTAAGTTTGTCCGTTTGAGAAGTTGAATAGAGGCATGTTTCAGATAATCAGGTACAGTCCCTGATTCAAGACATTTATTTATAAACTAAAAGAATCTAAAAGATTGGGCCCTATTGAACTTAGAACATGTTTAACAAGGCGAGGAGGAATTACATCAAGAGAGGAGCCAGTGGGTTTCAGCTTATTTACAATTTCCTGCAAAGATGAGAGAGAAATTGCTATAAATTGATTAAAAACCACATGACGTGCAGGAAGCACAGCTGGATCGGATGTTGAAGCGTGACATTCAATCTTATGTCCCTTCTCTTATTAACACATAGCTATTGACTCACACTGATGGGATACGCTAGTAGCAGGGGTCACTACAACATTTATGGTTCTTGGGTTATGACAGTGTCTGTCGACGAGGTCAGTATTTAGACTTCACTGATCTCATGGCCCGTTGGAATTTAGAAAGAGCGTTCCTTAGTAGTTCATAGGAGACCTGTGGTTTATCGTTCTTCCATTTCCTTCCTGCTCGTCTACAGGTCCATCTCATTTATCCATGGCTCCGGCTTGGGTTTTTGATGTTTAGCAGTGTTAAACCAGCGAAGGTGTTTAGCTGTGCTCAAATCATGGAGGTGTGCGTCAGAAACTCCAGCAATCGCACTGACCGCCGCAGAAAAATCACCACCGTTTTAGGTGTCAGTATACAGGACCAATGCATGGGTTTAACAGTGTTAACCATATCTGATGTAAAAGGAAGAGAGAACAAGACTTATGGTCAGAAATCGCCCAGTTCCAGGTCTTCAGTGGATACACCATGCATTAACACAAGATCAAGATCAAGTGTGTGACCCTGAAAATGAGTAGGGCCTTTCACCCACTGAATTAAATCAAAAGAGTCAATAAGCCTAATTAATTCCTTTACAAATGAGTTTGACGGGCAACAACACATCTCCAAGAATTGTCACTTTATCAAAGTTCGATATGATGTTCGAAATTATGAAGGAAATTCACAAATTCATTTAGAAAGTCTTTGTGGGCTTGATACAGGAAAGGCTGAGCTGACAAATCCGGGGCGATGGGAATATTCCACCCGTATGATTTTCGATTTACAATTTTACAGTTTCTCAAATAAAAGTTTGCAGCTCCACCAAGCCCCGTCACCTTCGGCGGCTCCGCCCAGGTAGAGCAAACGCCAGACGGCACGCAGGTAAGGGTGGTGGAGCGTCATATGAGCCTTGCTGGGCTCCGTTTTGGAGTTTAACTGTGTCTTTAATGTTCAAAAGTGCTTGTCGATCATACACTAGCAGTGATAGAGCTCCCTGACTTAAAACACAAATCAAACACATCAACATGAATGCGCTGAGAGAGCCGAGCGGTGTGGAGTCTCACCTGAGGCCGTCTGCAGCGTCACGCCCGCGGGGATCTGGACCGGATACGTTATTCCAGGCGGCAGAGAGAATGTGGCAACAGAACCGCAGTTGTTCTGAAAGTCATGGAAAACACATTTTCAGTTCACTTTCACAATTTCAAAAGAGCTTCACCTTAGAAGATCACCATTTACATGAGTTTACATGAGGGGAACTGACTGCATTATTGTATGTGGTGTATATTAAGACTGAATCACTGGACAGATAATTCAAGATGTTATGATTCTGATTAATGAACATGGATCACAGACGACCTTACTATATTAAATAGCTGAGAAAGCGGATTGGTGGAGGACAGTGTCTGTTGACTTACTGCTTTAGAGGTGAAGTTCTGCACATTCTGAGCAGCTGGAATCACAACTGAGAAAAGAGAGGAAACATCAAGCATACACGACCAGAGAAACACTGAAAGAGTCTTTAAACGAAACGGACAAATGTGTGAGCGCCCAAGCATGCGGTGAGAGACGTGAGGGTGCTCGCGGGTGAAGTCTCAGCCTCAGACGGACCGCTGGCTGAACGTCTGATGCATATGGCACACTTATCTGGAAACACTTCAGGAGTTTCAAAGTCGTCATCTGATTGGTTATATTCTACAGGATGTCCGCGAGACGAGTGTGTTGCGTTCTTTAACGGTCCGTCTGGAAACAAATGCCGTGACGCCAAACTCCCTCAATGGAAGAAGAACGCCGTCGTGTTTTCAACTGTGACAATAAGCGCTTACCAGGATCAACTAAACGCTGGACTTTCAAAAGTATGTGAAGTTCGCGGCTCCATTGTTCCAGTAAACTTGACAATGTTCTTGAATGAATCATTTATAAATGCACGCCGGTCTGTTATTGCAGGGACATCGACTTTACATTTTCACGCCCATAAACATGACGCGAAACAAAACAAACTGTGATTGGTTGCGTTACATGTCAGTCAAACGTCTTCGTGGGCGGTCCTTGGACAATGAAAGCTGCGATAGAGTCCAGACCTTCTTCCATCCGTCTCAAGCTCTGGCTACGCGAGACTATCGCAGGTGAGAGTCTGTGTTCAGAGATTGAGAACGTCACGGATCAGACGCTGAAGCGATCAGCTGTGAGTACAGTGATATCACGGACACTTCCCTCGTCTCTGATGGCTCAGGTTAAAGCACACGGCACAGAGAAATCATTTTATGATGAATCAACACCCTCGCTTGCTGGATTGTGGGATTGACGGTGGATCTGAGC